>JACXGM010001623.1:24037-53419 GCA_016801145.1 Umbra pygmaea
CACGTGGGTAGCTATACACACTACACGTGGGTAGCTATACACACTACACGTGGGTAGCTATACACACTACACGTGGGTAGCTATACACACTACACGTGGGTAGCTATACACACTCCACGTGGGTAGCTATACACACTCCACGTGGGTAGCTATACACACTACTGAGTCACATTATGAGTTGCCAAGATGAAATTCACGTAAGATGGAACAGCCTGTGATTTCAATAGTTTACTATGATTTTCGGTTTGAGTTTGAATCCAGCCCTCAATCGCTGATTTTGGTTTCCATTAACCGTTGTTACCTCATTTTGTTCTCAAAAAATTACCCAATCTGTAGTAAAGATTTTGATATTTTCTATGTTTCGGTCATTGAGACCCGATGTGTGATTTGAGTGTTCCCTTAATTATTTTGATCAGTGTATTTCACATCACCATAATGTGTTTTTGTGTTTCTCTCAGCTGGACAGAGTGATCTTCTGTGTGTTTCTGCCCAGTGATGCTGAGCTGTACCTGAAAACCCTCCCTCTCTATTTCCCTCCTGGTGAGTAAACACACACACTGACACCAGACACACACACAGACACCAGACACACACACAGACACCAGACACACACACAGACACCAGACACACACACAGACACCAGACACACACACACACACAGACAGCCCACATACATCACAGCCAAATCATCTCTTCTGACTCGGTTGTCACCGCTGGGAGCAGTGAGGACTAAACACCAGTTTGTTGTGGTAACACCACATCATGTAATCTGACGTAGCTGGTTGTCGTGATGACTACTACATTGAGCACAGTGCTGGCAGGTGTCTTAGCCAATAATCTCTCTTCCCCCACCATATCTTTGTACTTGCTCCTTAGCCTGCTGACCAATCAGGGTGCCCTGTTCGAACACAGGTAACGTGCATGGTGTGTAGAGATGTGTCATACGTGTTGCTAACTGTACCTGTAGCTATGGAAACAGTGGTAGTTTTTAGTGACTAAACAGTGAACCTATCATGCTGTGGTGTTTGTGGAAGCCTTCAACGGTCTCTTTACTCCTGACCTTCTGACCCTGTAACATACTACTGCCTTGACCCTCTCATTGACCTCTGACCTACTCTGTGCACAATACATACTGTTGAATTAGTGTCTTAGAAGTACATGTAGTCTTACCAAGAAGCCCCTCTAATGTAGCTTGAAGCTAGCCTTTATGTAAATGTTCGCTGCTCAAATTGACTGGCTCTAATTATGTACCTGTCTTTTCCTGTGGGAATGTGCGATTGTAAGATGTGATCCTGTTAAACGACTGTGGGGTCTTCCTCACACACCCGCCTGTGTTGACAGGAATTACTCACAGTTACAAACCTGATGTTAATGATCTCTAATGTCCGTTTCTCTGTTCTCCATAGGCTTACCTCTGAAGAATAAGCTCTGAGAGCGACATTAGGCGGATTATCACTGTCACTCAGCACATGCAAGTCTCCTCCTCTCCTTTGCCGTCTTCTTACTCCTCCTCTTCATCATCGTCTTTATCATCCTCTTCGTCTTCATCGTCGTCTTCATCATCGCCCTCCTGTCCTGGCTAGGCTGGCTCTTCTAGAGAACACCTGGATGCATTTCTATTACTGAATGAACTGCTTTATAATAAATTAATGAAAACACGCTTCTGAATCATCTAATTTTTCTGAGGAGTTGTTTGTACAGCATGTTTTAGTGTGTGTGTGTGTGTGTGTGTGTGTGTGTGTGTGTGTGTGTGTGTGTGTGTGTGTGTGTGTGTGTGTGTGTGTGTGTGTGTGTGTGTGTGTGTGTGTGTGTATTTGTGTGTCATTTTAATTAAAACAGATCACAGAGGATTACATTTTTTTTCTTGTCTGTGTGTGGGTGTAAGGGAGTGAGAACACTTTTTACCAGAAATTGTATGAGGTCAAAACTGCCCACAAACTGTTGTTAATGGGGACATTTTCCCTCCGTTTTAAAAACGGGTTATGTAAGGTTAAATATTACATGGGGGGTGGTGTATGTTTTTGAGGTTATGGTAAAGGTTTGGTTTTAATTGGAAGTAGCAAAAATAGGACTTTATGTGGAAGGTTGATGTCCAAATTGATATACAAGGTAAATACATTGTGTTTTTGTGAATGTGAGAACGTGTAGTTAGTGGTATGTAAATCGGAGCGCCAGTGCGTCTGCCTACCAGCAAGTGTGTGGGTTGTCATTCTCAGACGCACCAAGAGGGCGTTTGTTTGAAATGAAATGCCAGTTTGTTCCCGTCCACTCACCACGTGCTACCTCTTTTATGCTTTGACAACTTTCTTTATTGATTTTCACTTTCTCACAACGGGACCAAAAGACAGAGAGAAAATAAATACGCAAACAACAAAGCGCATCAACGCTGACACGAGGGGCTCCCTCTTTTATACGTCGCAGCTATCACTGGAACCTCTCCTTTATGCCACACGCAGTCAGACGCTTTCTGTTTGGTAATGAGGGAGGGATGAAGGTAGGAAAAAAGACAGCACAACTCGGATGAGAGGGATACCGCGAGGAAAAGATGGAGGACAGGGACGTGAATTTGGAGGAAAATTAGGAGATAAGGAGACGGGGTGAAGGGAACGCATGATGAACCCCATCTTGAAGGCCTCTCCGTTTTTAATAAGCAGTCATCCGTCAGCACCGTAGTCTACCACCAGTCACTGAATAATTAGATGGAGAACCAGAGAGCGACTCATTATCACCCAACCAGATTTCATCAGTCCCGTCACTGAGCTCTCTTCTTCCTACCTCTTTCTTGGCGTTTTTGTCTTTCTTCTGCAGGCACTCGTAAAATGACAAATGAAGCCCAATTACACTAAATGTATCGTTAATTTAATGCCCGATTTGCTGTCATTTTTCATAACAGGAACTTTTAATTATTTTGGCCAGTCAAAGAGGTTGTCTCTGTCCGCAACAGTCTCCACTTCATAATTGGTGATATCACGGTATATGGTTTCTCAGGGTTTAGAGGTTTCTCAGAGACGGTAGAAGGGTGCTCATTCATTCGCTCAGGCCAGTGAGCGTCACAGAAAGAGCGATTGATTGAGAGAGACAGAAGGGAAGAGTCAGGTACGATGGTTTGGCTGATGTCTATGGATGAGGGTCTGATGGGGAAGTGGAGCGGGGGGGTGTTTATGGATGGGGGGAGTGAGGTGGTAAACTGCTTGTGAAATGAAAATGGTTCTTAAGCAGAATCCAGGACACTTGGGCTCTGCCGCTGGATCAATGTGTCTGATTTACCGCCTGAAAGCCTGTCAGAGTGTAGCGCGAGGAAGCGGAGGGGAGAGAGAGATGGAGGGAGGGAGGGAGGGAGTGGAAGAGAAGGGGAGACATCTGAGCTGAGCCCGGGGGAGATGAATCCAGAGAGGGAAGGAGAGAGAGATGTGGAGCGTTCACTGGGACCGAGACAAGCGGTGGAAAAGGGACAACCAGAAAAGCTGTGAATGTTAATTCACAATCAGAACTCTATCTAATCAGATGGCTAATCTAGTCACACTGTTTAACCACTTGCCAATGTCTTAAAACACACACATACATACACACTTCAGATGCAGTTCACACACCACCTGTGACAAATAATAAAGATTGTTGACCTTGAGTAACCTTGAGGCTTCCACTATGGCACCTCATTCCTTCTAATCCACCTCCACTAAACTGGTACATTTGTCTACTTGAAAATGTATGTAATGAAATGTGAGCGCGTGTTTAAAGGTCTTCATTGGTATGCGTACATGACGTTGTGCATGCTGCCCATGGCAAATTGAGATGCTGTTCAATATGTACCACTGTGGCTGATAGGGTGTGTGTGTCTCTCTCACACACACACACACACACACACACACACACACACACACACACACACACACACACACACACACACACACACACACACACACACACACTGGATGTGCTGAAGGCTCTGGACAGCAGACGAGATGGTCTCGGTTCCCAGAATGTTTTCCCGCACCCAGGAAGGGTTAGGTTTATTTTATTTTTATTTTGAGTGTTTAATGTATTAAAAGGGCTGAGGTAATGAATTATAATCTTTAATGCAGCGACCGATCGATACCACAAGAGAATAAATCAGCTTTTACTGAGAGCGTCAAACTCTTTAATACACTCGGAGAAAAAAAGTGGGAGGGAGGTATGGAGAGATGTAGTGAGAAGGAAGAAGGACTGACTACAGGAGTGTGGACAGACTTAGCTAAGCGCTAGCCTTGTTTTTGCCTTATTGACTACAGGCCCCTGAAAGCTCTGCGATTGTGACAGTTTTGTGAGGAAGTGCGGCAGCCGGGTCAGGCTGAGTTAAGACAAACATTTATTCTGTCTTATCTGTTGTTGTTTTTCTCATCTCAGCAAATCTTTCTTGGCCTCAGAGCTTTTCCATAGCCCGGGGATAACTTTAATTAATTAGACAAATCCTTGTTCCTCGCTCTCTTGATCACAGTTCAGCTTTCCAGGTCTCTCATTAAAGCTGCTGTCTTACAGGTAGATAGGCTACCACTTCTGCCTGAGGAAATAATACATCAACAAAAACAAAGACTTGCTGTAAATATCTGATATCACCAAGGTAACTAACTATACATCTCCATCTGACTAAATAAAAGAAGAAAAAACTGTCTTGCAGAAGACTCCATTGATCCTGTTGTTTAGTCGGGGAGTGGGTTTAGCCTGTCTGGAAACCAGTCCCTAGAGGTTGCTGGGCCCAAGGCAGTGTTCCTGGCGGTTACAGTTTCCTAGGTCACTGTGGTTCCAGGCAGGCAGTCTAAAGCTGGTCATTAGTGGCTCTTTAGAGGCTCTTTAGAGAAGGCCATCCACATTAAAATTTGATGTCCAGGGTTGAGACACAGAACAGGAAAGTTCTTCAATGCCAGATACCCAGGCGGCATTATACTGTTCCTCAATGATATTACTGGCAAGCTAAGATGGTCACTGGCGTGTTTATTGCAGGTGTTTTAAGCAGTCTGTTGAATGAAATCAGAACAATGATTCTAAATGTCTCTTTTTCGCACACCTGTTCAAACGCACATGTTAATGAGCTAAACTTCAGTGTTTTCTTCAATCGAACATAAGGAATAGGGAGTACACATTTATGTGTTTTGATTTCACTACCTCTCTTTACATTGTAGATGTTGTTTGTCTCCAGGTGTCTGGCAGAAATGTCTAACTGTAATAACCCAGCGACTGAGTGGCAGCCCCAATATCATCCTCCACGCTCACTAACGCTCAGTGCATCTAAATTTCATAAACAAAATGTTCTGAGGCCTCATTCTGATTAATGTCACCATGACAACTACATAATTCATGAATTGTGTTAGCGTTCCATTTGTCATTTTCTGAATCATAATTCATTGGGGCCTCAGTGGACTAGAAAATACCCTCTCTGCTTTTATCCTTGGGTGTGTGTCAGCTCTCCCCTCCATAACTCCATCTTTCCCTGCTGTAACGCTGACATGCTCTATCCTTGGTGTGCAGAGAACCAGAGTGGCTCTATAGTCTTGATGAACACATAGGCTTTGGTTAGTATTTTAAGATACTTCCTCATCAGTGCTTTGTTGGTGTCTAAACAGCTCTGCAATGACACCCTTTGGTCACAGACAGGGAAATGCAGAACCGGGCCTGAACTCCCGGGTGTCCTGAGCAAAAAGCGACCAGCTTACCTGACACGTGAGCCATAGAAACCATTAGCCATTGCCACAGTCAGACCTGACTCCCCAGTGGTCCCACTACAATCTTTCCTCCTTTAAAACAGGTATATGTTATCACTTAACACATTTTTGGCATTTTTAGAGGCCTTTTGCTAGTGGGGGGCCCTAGGCCTAGTTCACCTGTAGGGTGAAATGCTTGGAACACACTTGAGATCCTTTCTGCATATATACTGAACAAAAATATAAACGCTACACTTTTGTTTTTGCCCCCATTTATCATCAGCTGAACTCAAAGATCTAAGACTTTTTCTATGTACACAAAAGGCCTATTTCTCTGAAATATTGTTCACAAATCTGTCTAACTCTGGGTTAGTGAGCACAGACAGTGGTCAAGCTTGGGATTGAATCCATCACCGGGGGCTCAATGCACATGTGGTCAAGTGTGGGAAGCTTAGATCGGTACACCAAGCTCTAGCACATAGAGCAGTACTATCTTTAGTGAAACAAAATATATTCTTAGTTTCTTGATCAGAAGAAACATTTTTATTTCAAGTGAATGTAAAATGTTGTCTAAAATATGACTTTTGGTATATTTTACAAACCACCTGAGAGAACTTAAGGACCAAGTTCATTTGAATCTGTCTGAATGGTCTGTTGAAACAGAAAGGCAGTCTGCTGGTTGGTCTTGGCAACAGGGGTCAGTCGTGAAATGTCCTTCATTGTCATTCCAAACACACAGTGGTCCTGTCAGAACTAGTCACTTCACTTCCAGATCAATTGTTTGTCAGGGAAAACTGTGACAGTTTGAGAAAAACAATGCCCTCCTCCCCTCTATCTTTTCTCCTCGGCTTCGCTTCCTTCCTTCTCACTCCCTCCCTCTTCTCCTCTCCGTCGCTCCCCACCTCCTCCTTCCTCCATCGTCACATTCTCCAGGCTGGTGGAGGCTGAGGCCGCCGGCGTGGTTTTGGGCGTTGTTTTTGGCGTGTCTGTGGGCGTGTCAGTGCGGATTTGGTTCCCCTCCCAGATGACCGTGGAACCAAAGTTTGAGGAGCGCAGACGCTGGCGAGGCGGAGCCTTCTGGTCACCGGGACTGAAGGACTGGGAGACTCCTCCCCCACTCCTCCCCCGGCCAAGCCCCCAGCCGTGACGGGAACCAAGTTTACGGCGCCCCCCCGAACCGGGGCGTAGCGGCAGTCCACACAGCCCACCCGCTTGGTCTGAGTCAGCGGGCGAGGGGGTGCGTCTCAGCGGGGAGGGGGATACGGGGGCGCTGCAGGGGTCTGGGGAGAGGAGAGAGAGGATGGGGAGGAAGAGAGATACACATCAGGAGACGGATCAGTTCTCATAACTCAAGTAATCATTCTGTGGGATTTAGATCCTGTTTAATATTTTCTGTGGTTGCTGCCTTAACGGTTCAGTTAGTAGGCCAGCGGGAATGTGCCTATACAGACGGTTTACAAATTAAAGGAAAAACCCTTAAGAGGGCAGAGTCACTGCAAATCATTACCAAGATATTCCGAGTGACCACCTTTATCTCATGGAGAAACATTTCTATTCTGATGCCAGTGGTCTCTTCCAGGATGACAATGCCCTCATCCACAGGGCATGAGGGGTCACTGAATGGTTTGATGAGTATGGAAATTATGTGAATCATATGCTACGGCCTCCGCAGTCACCTGACCCATCTGAGCATCTATGGGAGATGGTGTTAAACAGAGCTCTGCTCCAGCATCAGGAACACACCAAACCCACACCTTAGTGAGATACTTTACTGGAAATTATTTTTTTCCTTGAATTTGGCACCTGCCTGTACTCCGCATGTTTGTGTGTGACTTACTGGTCTCAGGCTGTGTGTCTGTAGGGGGGTCTACGCTGTCAGCCAGGTTCTCCACACTGCCAGCAGCAAAGAACAGAGCGCGTCCCTCTTTCAACCCACCTCCCTTAGGCTTGATCAGCTTCTTCATCCGGTCTGCTATCCAGTTGGACTTCCTATAGAACCAGAACCAGGCAAAAGAAAGGAGACAGAGACGGCGATCAATATGAAGTGAGGAAACAGAGAGGGAGACAGAGGAACAGAAGAGGGGTAAGGTGTGTACGACTGTGTGTGTACGACTGTGTGTGGGTTTCTCTGTGGGTCTGTTCCTTTCTGTGTGTTTTTGTGTGTGTGTGTCTGCATCCAAATGCCCTCCAGGGCAATGCTACAGAGACCACAGAAGGCTCTATTGAAGCGATCCAACATCAATCCCTGAAACCTGCAGACACTCCCACTGGACAGGTCCGCCTGATAGTCACACGGTGAGATAGCCAAGTAGAGAAGCACCAGTTAACACACGCTTCCCCAAATCTCAACATCATCGTCTTCAATAGGCAGCTAAATGCTTGTGTGTGTGTCTTGTCGTTTGTTTGTGTCCTGTGTGTGTGTGTGTGTGTGTGTGTGTGTGTGTGTGTGTGTGTTTACTTAGTCTTGCCGGGAGTAGGCATGCTGGGCTCCAGGACTCTGTATTGATCCATGATCTTCTCCACCAGCTTCTGTTTCTCTCTACGCAGCTCACCAAGCTTCTCTCTGAAGAGATTAGGGCAGAGGAGAGGAGATTAGGAATGTACATAAATTAGACAAGGACAGGTGTGTGTGTGTCTGTGTGTGTACTGACTGGTACTCTCTCTGCTCTGTGTAATGCTGGTCCTTCCTCTCTAAGCTCTGCTCCATCAGAGCTCTGTTGTGATTGGTCAGACTCTGGTTCTGTTCCAACAGGTGCCGATTCTCCTCCTCCATGTTCCCCTTCAGCTGGGTCAGTAGCTACACATCCGCAAAACACACGTATCACATGTCAAACCCAATTAGAGATATCTGTCGTTGGATTACAACACGTCTAATATCTGCCTGTGTTGGTGTGCCTTGGTGGGTTTCTCCTGACCTGGTACTGGTTGGTGAGGCGGTCGGTACTGAGCTCCAGTCTCTGGTTCTTTTCCCTCAGAGAGCTCAGCTCCCCCTCCAGCTTGGTCCTCTCAAGCTGGGTAGCACTCAGCTCCCCCCGGAGCACCGAGCCCTGGGCCAGCAGCTCAGTCTGCACCTGGGACCACTCCTTCTGCATCCCCTGCAGCCTACCGTCACACCGCCACACCGGATGAGACCCGACAGCCAGGCAGGCAATGTGTACATAAAGGAAAGTGAACCAGGCAGTCAGGCTTTTGGCAGTCAAATGTCAAAATACATGGTGTCAGAATGAACAGATTAAACCATCTGGTTTACACCAAAATAAAAGTTTGGTTAGTTCTGTTTAATCAGTTTTATTTTATCATCTGCTTGTGCCACTAGGAAGTACTCGCCAGCACCTGCACGCATGAAGGAGATTCTACTACAACCAAGAGCTTCTAGAAAACATTTAGACAAGTAAAAAATGCATGACCCCAATCCTGAAAATTGTAACGTGAGACTCCCCACATTGTTTATATGTAACAACCAGGATTTCAATTCCTGTCCGCAATGATTCAGCAGTATGTCTAGGCAGTAACTTTACAGCTGCACCGTTTGTGATGTACAAAGAAACTGATCTAAAGCCGCGTGTTATGTCATGCTTCCAGTTGTATTGTGACAGATCTACTATAGTATTAATGCTTAAGCGGCCTGTCCATCGTAAACTAGAGAGTAACTGAAACAATCAATAGGTGGTATTAAATGTAATTGCTTGAATAAGTGGTGACAACATAGTGTGTTGTTTGACTGGCTGAGACTCCACCTGTCATAGTCCTCCTTCAGCCGTTCCATTTCCCTCTCCATCTCCGCCTGCTTCTGCAGCTGTCCCTCCATCTTCTCTCTCTCCATCTTCATATCTCTTTCCTTCTCCTCCAGCTGGGATTTGCGATCTTGAAGCTCTTGATACCTGAAGAATGTGAACATTCAGAAACACAGACTTACAGTTCAAAGGTCACTGTGGCAATAGAGTTGATGTTGAAAGCATGTATTATGAATTATACTACAACAGTCATTGGTGTCATGACATGGTTTCATGACATTATGCATGCAACAGCTTTATCTTTCTATAATTATTTATCTATGTAGAGTTTGTACTGTAGTGTTAACTATGTAGTTTTGTGTATTTATGTGGAGTTGTGTATCTATGTAGTGTTATCTATATAGTGTTATCTATGTACTGTAGTGTTAACTATGTAGTGTTGTGTATCTATGTTGTGTTTTGTATCTATGTATTGTTATCTATGTAGTGTTAACTACAGTATCTCACAAAAGTGGATACACCCCTTACATTTTTGTAAAAATTTGAAATGACACTTTTCTACAATGTAAAGTAGTGAGTGTACAGCTTTTATAACAGTGTAAATTTGCTGTCCCCTCAAAATAACTCAACACACAGCCATTAAGGTCTAAACCGCTGGCAACAAATCTGAGTACACCCCTAAGTGAAAATGTCCAAATTGGGCCCAAAGTGTCAATATTTTGTGTGGCCACTATTATTTTCCACTTTGCCTTAACCCTCTTGGGCATATGGAGTTCACCAGAGCTTCACAGGTTGCCACTGGAGTCCTCTTCCACTCCTCCATGACGACATCACTGAGCTGGTGGATGTTAGAGACCTCGCGCTTCTTCACCTTTTGTGTATCTGTGTAGTGTTGTGTGTCTATATAGTGTTGTGTATCTATATAGTGTTGTGTATCTATATAGTGTTGTGTATCTATATAGTTTTGTGTATCTATGTAGTGTTGTGTATCTATATAGTGTTGTGTATCTATATAGTTTTGTGTATCTATGTAGTTTTGTTTACCTTCCCTCTAGATCCCTGTGCTGTGTCTCTAGGTTACGGTTGATGCTCCTCAAGTGTGAATGTTTCTCCATCTGCTCCTCTAGCTCTGCCTCCTGCCTCTGCTGCAGTGCTGTCATTCGTTCATTGTCCCTTTTCAATCCTTCCAATCTGGCGATTGCCTCCTCACGCTCCTTAGCCCACACTTTAGACTCCGCCTCCAGAGAGACACACCTGGCTTCGCTCTCGCTGCATCTTGCCAATAGTGCTGCATACTGGGAGCTCAGGGACACCTGCTCAACCTGTGTAAGGGAGTGGGGAGTAGGGAGTGGGGAGTAGGGAGTGGGGAGTAGGGAGTGGGGAGTAAGGAGTGGGGAGTAGGGAGCCGGGAGTTCAAGGCTATTGTTTGTTGCCTCCACAGGAGTTGGACACATCTAACGATATGGCTGCTGCAAATATAAAGGCCCTTAATGGGTTTTGTGAAGACATAATAAAAAGTTGAAAATTGTATTAAAAACAGATATATTTTAGTCACAGTAAAACATTACTGAAGCGATGAGAGGACAGCTTCAGTTTAACTACTAACTATGGAAAACAACGGGATATCCAGTATACATGTCTAATATTATTTGACAGTTACCTGCAGCTGGGTGTTGAGAGCCTGCAGTTTGGTGCACATGGTTACAGATTTCTGTTGCAGGCTGTCTAGCTGCTCCCTCAGGTGGTTACAGGCTGTCTGCGACTGAGCTAGCTGGGATAACAACACCTCCCGCTCTGCGCCCACCGCTGCATTCTAACAGGAGTGAAAGAAAGGTGATGAAGAGGTGTTTAAAATGAACATATGATAAGAATATCAGCAGAATATTACGCCCGGAGTGGAAGACTTGAGGTACAGGTTAAAAATACACACCTCCCTCTCAAGTTCAATCAGCCGTTCGCTAAGTGGTTTGTCTTTTTTTTCCAACCCTGTAGCATTGGTTGTAGAGACGTCGTGACCCGGGTTTAATGGGGATTCAGAATTCTCCATGGATGGTGCTCCCTGTTTACGGGTCAGGGTTTGCACTTGAGCAGGGCTTTCTGTGGTCACTTTAGCGGAAATGGCAGCTTTCTCTAAGTTCACTGTTTTGAGGTCAGCGGTAACGGTATTCAGTTTGGCTTCAGTCCTCTCCAAGTTCTGATTAAGCTCTGCGATAACATTGGACAGTTCTTGGGACTGCACCTTCTCATTGGCTAGCTCCTGCAGAGAAACGAAACGTTTAATAAGCTAAATAAAGCCAATACTGAAAAAAAGATGGGACACAAAATATGGACACACACACAAACACACACACTTGAGTCAGAGAGGTGATTTTCTCCTGGGTTTCTGTGTTCATCTCCTTCAGGTCCGTGTTCTCCTTCTCTAGACCATGTAGTTGATGCTCAAGGTCTTCGAGTTGAGAACAGAGCTCCTTGGCCTGGGACAACTCCTGACACACTAGCCTGTAGAGACGGAGAGACATCCACTAGGTAAGACCCAGAACACAGAAGCACGATGTAGGGTCATCAAGTCCTGCTCATCTTCTCACATCGCCACCATCCTCCAGGACAAAATGGACACGAAAATGCCACTGCATGGATTCTGCCTCTGCTGCCAGGTGTCTTATGTTCAAAGCCAATGTCAGTGCCAACAGCCCCCCTGGCTGTCCTTGTTCCTGTATACCTGGTGGTGCAGCTGATCTGGCTCTGTCTAAAGACTGGACACAGCCTACATGAAGTTCTGAACTCTCAGATCCTTTCCCAGGACTACTCACAGGACCTTAATTTGTACTCTTAAACAACTTTTCCATAATTGGACATGCACTCTTAAACTTTACACCCGGCAAAGCCAAAAGATGAATGGCAACCCCACTGAGTCTGGATCCTCTCTAGGTTTCTACCCGAGAAAAAAATGACTGGTGAGTTTCTCCTAGCCACTGTGCTTCAATTTCGCATTGTTGCTGGCTCTTTGTGGTTATAGGCTGGGTGTTTGTAAAAGCACTTTGTGACAACTGCTGATGTAAAAAGGGCTTTATAAAATAAATGTGATTGATTGATTGATTGATTGATTGATTGATTGATTGATTGATTGATTGATTGATTGATTGATTGATTGATCATGCCCTATCCTCTCATGACAGTAGTGCCTGTGGATGCTAAGATTTAGACCTGCATCCAACTTTTCTCTGGAGTTTTACTCATCAGCATCTTTGGCACAATTAATTAAATATACAATGCTGTATGTTGCTTCTATCTGCTCTTTCTGTTGCTAGTTTGCCCCCTCCCACCCCGAGTATTTTATTATTGTCTGTTGCAGAAGCTCCACAGTCCCCCCCGCCTGACACCAGCGCTCCAAGTCACAGCTCCTGAAAGCGTGATAACATTGGGTTGATTCAGCCAGGCTAAGTTCCTCCCTTCACAAGTTCTGTCTTTACTCGCATTTTAAATGAGACAATATCCTATAATTGTCTTCTGCATAATGTTGAACCAACTTAAAAACCCCACGGCTATTTGAACGAACGTTCTAAAAATAAGTCTGTATATTTCTAAGGCTAATTTAGAATTTATGCTGCAGAACATTCTCTGTATATTTTCTGAAGTATTTTATGTACTTGTATGCTTTATTAGGCGAAAACAGGGGGAAGGATACATAAAATGGTGTGTTGAAATAGCAACCCTTAGAAATAGCAATTCTAATGGAATAGATTTATCCATATGCTGCCACAGAATTTGCCCTGGAGGCAGGGGCTCCGATGGCATTGACCAACCTAAGAACATTCTGTGAGGGTTTAGCTGAAGATATATTATATTCAATATTATATTAATTATATTATATTATATTATTAGTAGCAGAAGAAGCAAAGAGATATTTACACACACTGCAATAGAGGGTTTAGTTTTAACCACCAATGTAAAGACACTTGTGAGGATGTAGCCTAATCTTCATAGTTATACCATGTAAGCCTGGGCAAGCTGAAAGTGTTTACAGTGATTATGCATGTTGGCTACACAGGGTTTTTGAATAGATAGCTAAATAGATAATAAATAGATACAATTACAAGAGCTTTGGGCAACTGCTGACACTACCCATTGTTTGACAGTGGGTGAGTTTGGTTTGCATGGCCTGGTTTATGTGACTATTCAGCAAGTGTTTGCAATATTAAAATATATAAAGAAAGCAGTGCAAATTGGCATAGCACTGTCCGGGATTTGGGATAGATGAGCCGAATCATCTACCTTGTCACGGCGCTCTCCAGCGTCTCCCTGTAAATTTGATTGCGGAAGTACTGTATAGCTGGTGAATGTAATCATCCTGTGCATGATCTGACTAAATGCTTCCGTGTTGGATGAGCAGTGAGAAAATAATCAACCAAAATAATGTGGAGCTGCCGACAAAGCACGGTTAGTGGGAATTTAGAGGGGAGAAAAATGGGGAAAGGGAAAAAATAAAAAATAAATAATTTTAAAAAACTTAAAAAAGGAAACACTCCAACGCAGGCTTGTATGCCGAAACGCGTTGGAGTGTTTCCCTTTTTTAAGGTTCTTGATGACCTAGACATATAATAAATGCTTTTTGAATTAGAAGAGTGCCTTGGAATTCCCTGATGTTTTGATATTTATGATTCCCATCCAAAGAGCAACTCAAACAAACAATTTGAGTCCTGGTAGCGCTTTTATCTTTCTAAATATCTATCTGTTGGAGTTTATGTTTGTGTAATACCTATTCAATAGTATGTGTTTATAAACCGTTTGTTAATCTTCAATAACTATTACTCTCACATTTGTAAATGTTAGTAACCCACTAATTACACTTTATAAATCAGGAAAAAGATATAAAAAGATATAAAAAAATCTTTGAAAATGCCAATCAGTGCAGTTGAAACTCTGATAAGTGGAAAATGTAGGGTCTTTTTTAGGTCTAGTAGAACAACGAAGATTTCAGCCACAACTTTGTTGGTCAGGATGCAAAGAAAACCCACAAGCAACTTCTGCTGAAATACAGGCTTCTCTGCAAAAGTGCCACAAAACTGCCCACTTACAATTTGCCAAACAGCACCTCCAAACAAAGTAATTTGGAGTGATGAAACAACAATTTTGCTTTATGTTAAACCATCTCTGTGTGAGCTTCAGCAGCACAGAGTCAAAATTGATGGCCAGATGAATGCAGCATGTTATCAGAAAATATTTGAGGGTAGTTTGCATTAATCAGCCTGGAAGCTGCACATGAGACGCACTTGGACTTTTCAACATGACAATTATCCAAAACACAAGGCCAAGTCGTACCTTCAGGCGCTACAGCAGAAAAAAAGTGGTTCTAGAGTGGCCATCACAGTCTAATGACCTCAATATTATTGAGCCACTTTGGGGAGATCTGAAACATACAGTTCATGCAAGACAATCCAAGAATTTACATGACCTGGAGGCTTTTTGCCAAGAAGGAATGGGCAGCTTTACCAGCTGAGAAAATGAAAGGCCTCATACACAACTATCACAAAAGACTGCAAGCTGTCATTGAAACTAAAGGAGGTCAATACACAGTATTAAGAACTACGGGTAAGCAAACCTTTGAAAGGGGACCATCTCATTATTTTCTTTATTGCTATGTTTTTCTTAATGATTGAGCTATTCTGTGATGCCTTATAGTTTAACTTGAATCCCGTTAAAAATAAATTAAATGTTAGTCAGTGATTCGAGTCGGACTATGGCTTCTCCGACTTTGCCTGGTACCTCCAGCACGAGGCAGCGCAAATTGCTAGAGCGCTGCCTAGGATTTGGGATAGATAATCTACCTTGTAACATCACTCTCCAGTGACTCCTTGTGTGCAAATCGGGCGCCTTTAAATTCAGTCGCAGAAGATTAGTTGGTGAGTTTAATCTGTTCACAATATGAGTAATGGTAATTGCTGTCCATGGTGCGCAAAAGGATGGAGAAACTCAGAAACCAAAAACTTAATTTTTTTAACAAAAAACACTTTGTATAAAACAAAATTGCCTTGAGGGACAAACCGCAGTATCATCTTCTTTAAAAACACACTCACAGACTGAATTGACATGAAACAATGACCGACAGCATAGAAACACTACGACTGGACTTGTATACACAGATATTGAGTAGGTGGTTGCAGGTGTGACTAATGAACGACGGAGATCGATTGGATAATGAGAACATGTGATATGGTCATGGGATCTGAACAGTGGGAAAACAGAATATACACAATGCAAACCGGACAGAAACCATAATCACATAGAGAGGATAACTTCAACAAACCTAAGAACTAAATCAAAACAACACATACAGGAGAGAAACATAAACCATCTCTCCCGAGGAGAAGCCTTTGACATCATCCCACATGTGATGAGTTGACTAAAGGCTTTAGTGTTGGATGGGCAGTGTGAAAAGAAACGGACGGCTCAGTGACGTAGTTGGATGAACCATACAAGCACCCCTCACCAGTCCAGGGAGTTGAGGAGCAGACAAAGCAGGGCTAGTGGGAAATTGGACAAGACCAATTGGGAGGGGAGAAAAATGGGTGGAAATATAAATAAAATAAAAAATAATAATAAAATAAATATGTTTTCCCTGATTACTCATGTTTTCTTTAAAAATGGTACACATTACAAATTCTGCCAAGATATGTACATTTACGAGTAGGAATGTAGGGCTTTATAAACCATATACTAATCGTTGAATGTTTTTGGTGGTTTTAAAATTGTGGGATATTTATACTTAATTAATACTTAATTCATGTGTTGAGCACGTGGTGGATTTCCTAAACCACTAGGCCACACTGCCACCCACAAAACATGTTGTTGCTAAACAATCACACTTTTGTAATAGTGTGATGTGACATTATGCTTATTGAAATCCATTTCCTTCCATAAAATCTTAAACCATTTCTTGGCAGACTTTCCTACCTAAACTAAATTAATTTCAGTCTAACCTCTATTAACCTAGAGTTATAACCTTGTGTATTTCATTAGACTGTGTGATTCAGTTCTAGTTCTATTGCGAGTTGTACTTTGTGAAGTCTCCCAACACCCTAATAAAAAACTCCAAAGCCTTATGCTCCGTTTTCACTAATTCCCTCTTGTGCGCAAAACAGTGAAATGTAAACACCAACTTTGCCTAATCCTAGTATGTCCAACTAATCCGTGATAGGACCCCAAACACCAGACCCATTGCTGTTCCCTATGAGCTACT
The DNA here is from genome assembly GCA_016801145.1 of Umbra pygmaea. Lineage (NCBI taxonomy): Eukaryota > Metazoa > Chordata > Actinopteri > Esociformes > Umbridae > Umbra > Umbra pygmaea. The sequence goes on from JACXGM010001623.1 coordinate 40,684, forward strand.
GCCAGAAGCAGCAGATACTCTTCCTGGGTCCAAACAAAACATGTGTTTTATAAAAACAGTCAGTTAACCACTGAATAAGTGTATGATATAAGGAAATGCATCTCAATATGTTGTTTTGCTTAACTAGCCCATTACATTTCACATTACAGTTCAAGTAAATGTGATGCCAAGTAAAACATTTTAAAGTCTGAAGCACTGGAAGCATTTAAATGTTATATATGTAACATTTCCAAATTACATATCAGTAGTAATGGAGAAAAAAAACACCACTAGAGAAAAAGTGTCAGGTCGGGTCAGCTATTGTGTATAAACTTTGTTTTTCTGTTTAAAGATGTGTTTGCATTTCTGAGGTTGGCAAAATGAGCAAACATTTCACATTACTTAACCTCATCTCCTTGCATCAGGAGTTTCCTGTCATGTGTGTTTATTGTTTAAACATTGATCATAATAAATTGTCCATTTATTTATACGTACATTCTGCCCTATGTTCCTTTTCAAGAAAATGCTCTGTGACCCTGTCGTACCAACTAGGCGTGCTACGGGTGTAGGACTTTGGCTGCTTTAAACAGGAGAAGCTCATTTCTACACCTGCAGCTGTAGCTCCAAATGTTGCCACTAATGAGAACATTTTGTAAAGCTGAGGCATTGCACTGTACAACTCCATGTCTGTAAGGAACACCAAGTAATCACACAGCTTTCCCCTGTTACCCTGCAAGTCCTGATCTGACTACAGGACTTGAAGTTTAAACTCAAAGGAGTAAATATGGGACTTAGGTTAAACTGAAACAAGGAATGCGGTGTATAATTGTATGCAGGGCTGCCGACAGGAATCTGTGGGCCCAGGACAAAACTTCACATTTAGGCCCCCCTGCTAAAAGAAAATGACTGTGCAAAAACTAAATTTGGGGCCCGCTTCCGGACTGGGCCCGAGACAACATTCCCAGTTATCCCCCTCTGTCTGCTGCCCTGATTGTGTTAAATGTATGATGAAAATTGGCTAGCAATTTCACCAAGCAAATAACAAGAAATAGGTTGCAGCAGTTTGTCTTTCGACTACACTTGCAAAATCACAGATGGACTGAGCTTGAATAGCTTCGGGGACTTTTTATAGTACAAAATCTCTGTCAATCAAAAGGAGATTCAGTCTTTCAACAGACCCTCCAATCATCACGCAGAAGGCCGGAGTCCAGGCCAACCCACCCCTCCATTCACCCCCAGAGACGCTGAGCGTCCGTGTGCGGGACATAATCACAGCATTTATCTAATGACCATCTAGTTTTGAAGCATTAAAAAAACTGTTCAAAGCAAAGTAGCCCCAGTGAAGTCCATGGACGCCAGGCTTCAACAGGGAAATGCACTGTGATTCTACGGGAATGTATGAGAAGGAAATCGACTCAGTCAACCTGCTACATGTAGCTGATTCTGAATGAACCAGACTTCAAGATGAACATGTTCTAACACATTCATACAAAACATTAATACAGCAGTTATATTAAGTTGAATTGCCCGTGCTTTAGATGGGTTCATTCTAAAAGGCAAAAAATATGATTAGTTAATGGTTTATAAGTATACCTTTTTTTTCAAAATGTTCCCCATTTTCCTCCCTTCCCAATTCACACTAAACCTGCCTTGTTCGCAGCTCCACACCTCCATGTTTTTGATCTGTTGGGCTGTTGTATTCTCCAGTCATCCACGACAGTGGTCTTCCTCAGTCTACCGGGTCTTTTGGCACAATAATTGACTGGCCAATTCAATCACTGGATCTGAATTGAGTTGAACCTGCATTTTACATGTTGAAGAGGAGACTAAGGTAATAAGTCCTCAAAACAAGCAGGAACTCTAGATGCATTTACAGGCCTGGCAGAGCAACACCAGGGAAGATACTCAGCGTCTGGTGATGTTGACGCATTGCAGACTTCAACCAGTCATTGCATGCAAAGGATATCCGACCGAATATTAACAATTATTACTTTAATCTACATTCTGTTGAACTGGTGGGGGGGGACTATGTACAAAAGTTTCTCTGATTTGTAAAGGGTTTATCAGATATGTATGAATGTACCCTCAAATTAAAGCTGACAGTCTGCACTTCAACCATACTGTCATTGTATCCTTTCAAACTCAAAGTGCCAGAATACAGAACCAAAATAACAAAAACATGGTCACTGTCCAATGAATTATGGAGCTCACTGTATTTTAAAACTTTCAGACCATTCTCTGTAACACTGGAAATGGTTGTGTGGGAAATTCCAAGTAAATCAGAACTTTCTAAAATACACAAACCATCCTGTTTGGCACCAACAACCATGCCATGTTCAAAGTCACTTAAATCACCTTTCTTCCCCATTCTGATGCTTGGTCTTGATCATGTCTACATGCCCAAGTGCATTTACTTGCTGCCACGTGTTTGGCTGTTTAGATAATTTCGTTAACGAGCAGTTAAACAAGTGTACCTAATGAAGTGGCCGGTGAGTGTATGATGAGTAAACTATTTTGTAATCCATTATAAATGCTTTCTTATGTGTTAGGTATTATAAAGTACACATAAGATAAAACATGTTTATACATTTGTGAACATAAATTTGCATCAGCTTCCAGGTTTATAATGATAGTGAACAAAGCCACATCATCACCATTCTATTTTTATTAATTTAATTAATAATGTTTATTCAATGTTTTTATTATATGTATGAAAAAGGCCAGTGTGCATGGTCTAAATGTAAATGTATTTAGTTGGATGTGCCCCACCAGAATTTGGGAGTAAAATTGCTACTGTATGGCACTTTGAGACTTTGAAAAGTAAAATAAACACTATTTTACTACAATTACTACTAGAATTGAACATGTGCGTATGTATTTTGGTCCAGGTATGTTTCACCTGTGTTCTGTCTGCAGACTGCAGGCCCTCTGGTTGCTGTGCTCCAGGGCGGATGCTGTGCTCTGTAGCTGCTGTCTCAGCCTGGCCACCTCCCTCTCCCTCTGCCTCTGCTCCTTCCGTTGGCTGTCCAGCTCCACCTGACATGCCTCCTTCTCCTGCTCCAATCGCGAGGCCTCCAGCATCGCCTGGTCCCGCCCCCGGCCCAAAGATTCGGCTTCCAAGGCCGCCTCGTGGAGTTCAGCTTCTAACTCCTCCTCCCTCCGCCGTGAGGATTCCAGGCTCCTCCCCTGGCGCTCTAGCTCTGCCCTCAGGCCTTGGGCCATCAGCTCCAATTGTTCGCTCTAGCAAATCATGGCAGTGTTCAGTGACACACATACTGATCTTCAAAGAACTTGGCACTGGGTCTCGTGCTGCATGGTAATGTGTTTAACAGTGTTTACCTTGCGTTGGGCGGTGCGAAGAGAATCCACAGTGCTGCGGAGGGTCTCTCTTTCTCTCTCCAGCGTGGCTCGTTCCCCCTCCAGGGTAGCGATGACCGAGGCCTGCATCCGCTGCAGCTCCACCTGGCTTCGCAAGCGACACAGCTCCTCCTCCATCTGCAGGCCCTCCTGCTGCAGATCCTAACAAACACCAGCAGATAAATACTGACTCAAAATACAGTAAAGGATAGGACGGACAATGGCTTGCCGGATGGATTGAGAAGATGATTGAGGAATAATATTACTAATGAACTGTCTTATTGATTGATTGCCGTCAGTAATGGCTGGTCCCCTGGCAGAGGTCCCGCTTTCTCATGATGTCTCAGGGAGAGTGGGATGTGCACAAGATACTATATATATGGATGTGTATAATCAACCTTGGACATGTATGGAATGGGACATTCCCACCACATCATCACTGCTATTGTGTTTCCATACCTCTATCTGTCTCCTGGCCTCTACCAGGCTCTCTGTAGCCTTCCTCAATCTCTGGCCCTCGGCCTCCAGTAGCACCAGTCTCTGCTCAGCCTCCCAGGCTTTCCTGCTCTGCTCCCCGAGTTTAGAGTGCAGATCCTTGGCTAAAGACGCCTGCCGGTCAGCTTCCTCCAGGGCCTGTTGTAGCTCCATGGTTAGGTGCTCCAAATCAGGTCCAGGGATCACAGAAACCGCCTTTTCAATAAATACTACTGACTTCTCCTTTTCTTCCTCCATTGTTTTTTGGTGGCATTGTTCTCCTGTGGCTGTAATGGGATCTTTTATCTCTTTGATGACAATGTCTACCTTCTCCAGCCCACCTTGGCAGTTCTTTGTTCTCTCTCTCGCTGTCTCTTTCTCCTTCTCGCCTTCTGCTTCGGCTCTTCGTTGGGTCTTCAGCATGTCATCGTCTGCTTCCACCTCCATCTCTTCTGTCAGATGGAGCAGCTCTGCCCCTACACCTGCCTCTCTTTGGGTCCTAATTATGTCTGCTCCCCTCTCACTGTCCAAACCTCTCCGGGCAGTGCCCTCACACTCTCCTCTGGTGGACTCAGGACCTTGGACTCCTCTCGCTTCCATTTCCCCTGTCTGACTCCTCTCTCTTGTCTCTTCTTTAGGTTGTTTTGTCATCAGGAGTTCCAGATGCCTTTTCAAAGTGGTGTTTTCATTTTTTACATTCTGAAACTGACAGTTGAGACGGGTAATGCACAATGTTGTTAAGTAGGTGTGTCAGGCAACACAGTTACATCTGGCAACATGCAGAACAAACTAGTTGGTTGGTCCACACCCGTGTATTAAATAAACTTCTCCCAAAATAGTTATGTTAGCTCCCAACATGCAGAACAAACTAGTTGGTTGATCCACACCCGTGTATTAAATAAACATCTCCCAAAATAGTTATGTTAGCTCCCTGAGCTATGGTAATGCCTAGGATTTTGTTCTGTGGGCTAACACAGGCCTTTAGGTCAGAGGGCTAACACAGATTGGCCAAACCCAATTTCACCTCTTTTAGCATATTCTGATGCTCCGCCTCCAGACAGGCTAGCTCCTCCCTCACTTCTGGCAAATCATCTTCCTGTAAAATATAGAAGTAATGTAATTCCTCTAATAAAAATGCATCACATATTACACAAGATTTTGAAGTATGCTGATCCTCTCTAAAGGTTTAATCGATTGGAATGGATTGATCACTCCTGGTCCGTACCCTGTGACCCCTAACCTCCTGTTCAGCCTGAAGGTCCTCCAGTCGTCTCCTCAGCTCAGCGTTCTCACACTCAGCTCCCAGAAGCCTCAGCGATGACGCCTCACCCACCTCTACACTCAACGGCTTCAGATCTGCGAGAGGGAGGGGAGAGAGAGTGAGAAAGAGGGGAGTCAGAGAGAGAAAAGGAGAATAAAAGAGATAGATGTGGGGCAAATTAAAGAGCAATGACTTCCGTTCCCCTTTTTCTTGTCTAATTAACCAATTGAAGTGGAACATAGAAGACAGGCAAACCAACGGACCAATCTCTTCTCTCAGCTCCTCGCTTAGCTCAGCCTCCCCGTCATACTCCTCCAATTGGTAGAAATGTTGAGCCTCTAAATTCATGCGTGTATTAATGCTGTTGTTATGTCTAAGCTCCTGTCTAAGCTCCGCCTCCAGGCCCATGTTAATCTCCAAAAGTTCATCGACCCTCTGCCTCTCCGTGTCCCGCTCCTACACACACACACACACACACACACACACACACACACACACACACACACACACACACACACACACACACACACACACACACACACACACAAACCTGTTCACAAGAGCCTGGCTAACAGATTCCAAATGATTTATTATTCACAAATAAGTTTGGGCAATGCACACTATCCCGTCATTACTCACCCCCTCAAGGTCTATGACTCTCTGTCGCAGCAGTAGATTGTCCCTCTCCAGCTCCCGTAGGCTGGAACAGCGTTGCCGCGTGTCTGCCAGCTGCTCTTCCAACAAGGCCCGTGTCTCCTGTAGTGCCACACACAGCTCCTGCTGCTCCTACAGGGGGCGCCACCCAGAGACAAGGACACAGACAGACAGCAGTCAATCACTAGTGGTGGTAGCGGCTGAAACTGTAAAAGCTAACATACTGTATTTCACAAGGTCTTATCAATGTTAAGGAAGCAGGAACCCCCCTAAGCCCATCTGGTTACTCAGAAACACGTGTGGGGGGGCAATTGCCTGTAACTGAGTTGGGCCAGCTAGGAGTTGTCAGTAAACTTGCTGTGTGATAACAGCTGTCGGAGGAGGTGAACTCATACTTCAAACTGTGTCTGTGTGGGGTAACAGTGTATAGGGAATTTGTCGATGTCTTCAGTAGTGTAGTGAACCGTGTGTTGAATGCATTGACAGTGATACCTTCAGCTGGGTGCGAGTGACCTCCATGCTCCGCAGTTTGTGTTTGCAGCTCTGCAACTCGGTGTGGAAGTGCTCCGCTCTGGCGGCGCGCTCACGGAAACAGTCCAACTCATCACGCAGCGCACGCATTCCGCGCACATCGCCCTGGAGGCTGCGGTTCTGCCAATGCAACGCAGGCACGTCAAGGGACTGATGTTAAATGAGTACTGAGGAAAGAAAGCCCTAGTGCATGTTGTAATAGGGGGAAAAGGTACCTCTCTCTGAAGTTTCTTCAGCTGCTCCTCCATGGTTTGGACTTCCTGTTTGTAATCCAACAATTGATCACCTTTGTCTTCCCTAGAAAAAGAGGAAGTAACTGTAACAACGACTATGAATAGCACCATATACACGCACTCTTCACACACACATAGAAATGCATCTTTACAGTTCTTGTTTGAGGCGTCGTAGTTTTGCCCTGCAGTCTGCTAGCTGGACAGTGAGACCCTGGGGATGCTCCTCAGCGTGTGGGACTGTCGAAGCCACGTCAGACACTACCTGCAGGGTCTCGCGCTCCCGACACAACTCTGCTATCCTCTGGAGAAACAGCCGACAGGAAGAAGTGGCACAGGTGGATGGAAAGAAGATGAACAAGAGACAAAAATGGGAGAAAGAAGAAAGACATCTAATGAAATCAGGTTCTTTTTGTGTTGTGTAGCTATACATTTTGGATTTACATAGTAATGCCTACTCTTTGAATTGGCTGAAAGAATTCTTCCTACAGTATGTTGTCAATCGTATTGGTAAATTGTTTGTGTCTGTGTACCTCCAGGTGTGTGTCTCTTTGCGCCAGTAGGCTTTGAATCTGTCTCGCCATTGAGCCAAACAGCACCTGTAGCTCCACCCCCTCATGCCCTTCAAGCTCCTCCCACTGCAGTGGCAGCACCGCCCGTGGGTCCTGGGTCACCTGTAGGAACAACAGCTTCTAACATCTCTATGGGAACCTCGAGAAGAATCAGAGCATTCGCAAACAAAATGTCTGACATGCTGTAGTGAACGCCAGTCTGAAACATGGCCGATACGAAAAGGAGAGCGACGTACTGAGAGTGTTGACACAACGTGACAGGGTGGTGAACTGACCTCCTGAATGCAGCTGGCAATGGCAGTTTGAGTGTCAATGTCCAGCGACTGAATCTGTAGTATGAACATCTCTTTCCTCTCACACTGGACCGCACAACCCAGAAGCAGCAGCAACAACCTCCTCATCTCCTCTACAGCCGCTTCTGATAAACAACACATTCACAACTGCAACTGAGTGACACTGTCAGGCACCTGGGACAGAGATGGTCTGATGCATAGAAATGGAATGGATAGAAAGGCCATTCCAATTCAAATCAATGTAGCAGAATGGTCAGAGCGGCAGCCATTTTTGTGTATGCCATTCCATTGCAAAGATCTAGTGGCCTACTTCCGCGTTAAACCGATTTGCGTTTTGTCACCGTGACAAACAACTATCGCCATTTTGTCGTGTACTAATCGAATGACCACGCCGAGCAGTTCAATGGCCTTTCTATCCATTTTATTTCTATGGTCTCATGCAAAACAGCCAACTTTATGAGTTGATAGACATTAACAGAGTACTAGCTATGGTTAATAGACAAGATTTCTTACCTGTGAGGGGGTCTTGCCCCAAAATTGCAATGTTTGGGAGTGGCATCAATATAAGCTGTTGTAGATCTTCCTAAAGTCAGAGAAATCAAGTTACATCAAAGTGTAAGGTTAACTGATGCCGGGCCTGACAACCTCAAAGATACTTTTAGTTCCAATACTCACATTGCAAGACAGGTTGTCAAGCCTGGGTACAGTTTCAGAATATGAATACGGACGATGATGTCAGAGATGGAATACATTAGCGGAGAGTGTGGTTAGCTTGTTTCTAGGAACTTTAACCACATATTTGTTGTAAATCGCTATGGAAACGAGCATCAGACAACTGCCTTAAATATAAACATAGGGTAAACTCTTGTTACAAAATGTTACAAAAAAATGTACAGTAGTTCCAAAATGTGGCAAATGCATTTTATTATAGGTTTGAGGAACTATAAGCTTCATTACAATGCCCTGAACCTACAGCGTGAAAGTGCAACCTTGTTGCTTAACAGACGTTTCATAAAAGCAAGTTTGCTTTGGTTAGTTGATCAAATGGCCATGAGTTAAATTGTCCACCATGCAAATTATGCTTACATATGCTCAGTTTTGTTATTGCTATTACAACAAAGCAGACATTCTCATGTCCGCTTTATAGATGTTTAAAACATAAAGATATCAAATGCCTTTGAGTTTGAAAGCCTGCAGCCAAAGTAGGGGGAGAAAGAAAATATAGTTAAACAACAGCAAGTGATAAAGTAGACTGAATGACACTGAAGATGATTGTTAACATCAAAGAAAACAAACATGAACCTGTGTTAAAATAGGGTTATGTTAGAGTAGCAGAGACACACCAGATCTTATCTGATGAAAAATAGTCTGTCTTATCAACCACAAATGCAGAGAACATAATTACAAATTGGCACATTAAAACAACACCCTTGTTTCAGACAACTAGTCAAAGGAAGGGGGGAAATTATACAGAACAAAAATAATTATATCAGAATGCAATGAAATACGGGCTTCTCTGCAGAAAAGTGGTGTGGCTGTTTAAAGATGCATAATAAGGAGGTATTTGAACAAAAATTGGCTGCATGGTCTAGTTGCCAGAAAAAAAGCCTTTACTCTGCCACTGCCACAAAACAGCCTGTTTAAACAAAAAGCCAAACAGCACCTAGACAAGCCTCAAACCTGCTGGAATTAAGTCATTTAGGTTTATCAAAATTTACCTTTATGGTCACAAACCTAAATGCTATATTTGGAGAGGATTTAGTCTAAACTAATGGAAAGATGGATGCAGCATTTAATCAGAAGATATCGCAGGACAATTTGCATTCATCAGCCTGGAAGCTGCATATGTGACAAATTTGGGCTTTCCAACATGACAATGATCCAAAACAAACGGCCAAGTCGACCCTTCAGTTGCAATATCAGAGAAAAGTCTCCTGAACTGAATAGAATTTAGCCACTTTGGGGAGATCTGAAACATGCAGTTCATGCAAGAATTTACAGGACCTGGAGGCTTTTTGCCAAGAGGAATGGGCAGCTTTACCACCAGAGAAAATAAAGGGCCTCATCCAAAACTATCACAAAAGACTGTAATCCGTCATTGACGCTAGAGGCAATACACAGTATTAAGAACTAAGGGTATGAAAACTTTTGAACGTGGATCATCTCATTATTTTCTTTATTGCTATGTTTTGTTTAACTATTGTGCTATTCTGGAATGCCTTATAGTTGAAATTGAATCCCATAAAAAATACAAGAAATGGGTTTTGCCTGTTCACTCGTCTTCTTCAAATAATGGTACACATCTTACTAATTCTGCCAGGGTATGTAACCTATGAGCAGGACTGTACTTTCTTGGAGGGAACGAAAAGAAGCCACATGGCCAGTGGATTCCGATCATACCGATCAGATGACATTGAATGGTTTTATGTCATCATGCCCCGGTAGAGAATAATATATATCTTCTACAAAGCTTTATCTTATTGTATTTTTTTAATAAATATGTTGGTGGCTGTTCTTTCCTTACACAAGATATTCTGTAGTGAATCATTACGTTGTCCTCTTCAAAACCTAGGTCTTGATGTCTAGCTCCAATTTATTGTGGAAATAATCAGAGGTGCTACATGTACATTCATTCATATTATTTCAAGAGATACAAAACACCCTGATATACAATAACCTTCATAGGTATTTGGAAAGTGACAATATTTGACTGTTTTTCCTCTGTAGTCCATCACTAGATTAAAAATGATACAATGACATTAATTTCAGTCGATATCAAAAATGACAGTGCATTTTGTAAATAGGGCTAACAATTTAGTATACCAAAAGTATTTGGCCAGATTAATAGTATGTCATCTATACAGAGGTGGCATATTTAGTACTTGCTTATATATCCTTCACATGCAATGATTTATCTTATTCTGCAAACTATAGACACCCCCAGATGCTTGGTATCTTCCCTAGCGATGCTCTGCTACGCCTGTAAGGCAGCCATCTTTCGTTCCTACATGTTTCACAACATTGTTTTGTCTTGGCTTCACCATGTGAAAGGTGTGCTCAATTTCATTCAGATCATGTAATTGACATTCCACTTTTTGGCCCTGAATAGCTCTGGCAGTCTGCTGCCTGATGAAGCGCTGTCCAATGAGTTTAGAGGAATTTGCTTTTATCTGAGAAGAGACAATTTTTCTGTACACATCAGAATGCATCATGCTGCTGCCATCCATAGTTAAATTATACATCCATTCAATGAGCCATCTTCAGTGATACATGCCCAAAACATAACACCTTCTTCACCATGATTCACAGATGAGGTAGTATGCCAGTTCCTTTTTTTTCTCTCAACACTTTCCTCTAGCCTACATTCTGGTTCATATCATTATCTCATCTGTCCAAAATACCTTTTTCCTGACATTTTTTTGGGGTAATTTAAAGAACATCATGTTTTTTTATATTTTGGGGAGGATCTTTTTATTACCAGGATAGTAGGGAGCAGAAGCTAAGAAGACAGTTATGTATGAGGAGACAGAGAGGAAGGGCACAGACAATGGCTCGATACAAAGCTCAAACCGACATTACAAGGGGGGCATGTGTGGGCTGGGGCATGTGTGGACAAAGGGCATGTGTGGACTGGGTTCTGGAGCTTCTACCACTACAGCAACTCCAGCAAAATCCTGTTTTTGAGGTTAAAAGCTGTTGTTGCATTTTGCCATCTAGGGCCCATGTTTATCAAGCTTCTCAAAGTGCGATTTTAGTTTTAAGTGCTGAGAATTCCCAAAATGTACTCCTACTCTCAAACCTAAGTATAAAAGCTAAGAAAAACTCTTACTCTCCCAGCTATTTAAGACAGCTCGAGAGGTCTCTCAAGTAGTTAGGACTTGCGAGTAGGGGCTTGTGATGCAACTGAGGAGACAGAGACGTGCGCAAATCTTTTAGGAGAGGAAGAATGTGTTTGAATTGTTTGACGACGCACAGTTAATTAAATTGTATTGTTTGGACAGAGCAGGCATCATCTTCTTCAGCAACTGAGTGAGGGATGTCATTTCACCAGTGACTTTACACAGCAATGCATTTTCAGATTAATTGAAGGTGGTGATGATGCTTTGTTTCCTTGCAACAGGGAAAATGCAGCAATGCAATGCTGATGATTTGGGCCATCACAACCATCAATAAGCCAAATTGTCATGGAAACAATTATGGCACTTACAGCTCCACACATTGTCACACGTTTCATTGACTTCCCAACAACACCCCGCATAATCCAACAGAAGCAAACATAATTCATGCCGGCTACCCAAGAGTAGTAGGCGCAATGGATGGCACTCATATAAAGATCATTGCTCTCAGCGTCAACAAGAATGTTTATATGAACAGGAAGAGGTACAACAGCATCAATACACAAGTTGAGTTTGATGTAGACTACAACATGTTGGATGTGGTACCCGAATGGCCTGGGTCTACCCATGACAGGCGGATATTGAATGAAAGTGGCCTGAAGCAGCTGTTTGAAAGGCACTTTCTGCCGCCGGAGTGTCATCTAATAGGAAATAAGGGATACCCTTTACGCTGGTGGCTGCTCACCCCTTTCCATATGCCACACAGTAAAAACGGCTGTGTTAAACCAACACCTTAAGTGTTAAGTTAACACTCTTCAGTGTCAATTTGGACCTATATAAACACTGAGTGTTAATTTAACACTTAGGGTGTTGATTTAACACAGCCGTTTTTACTGTGCACTGATAGAAGCCCAAATGAACTACAACAGGTAGCCTATTTTGTAAACTATTTATACACAATTGTTTCATAGTTTATTAATAGAACACTGTATCCTAATATAGGCTATAAGTAAGGTTTCAATGTCGTATCACTTCACAGGGCACATCGTATCACACAAAGTGTGGTGGAGAGGGATTGGCCAGTGGAAGCGCAGATTCCACATTCTACACTCAGAAATTCAACAATTTTTTTTTCTTCTTTTCTTTTTTATGGGGAAGGGTCAAAGGGTCATTTGGGGGCATTGAACCCGAGTGGACAATGTTCAAAACCTCCATTGCTGAAGCTGCGGTGGGGAGCTGTGGTCTTAGAGTCTTGGGTGCCTCAAGGGGCGGTAACCCACGGACACTGTGGTGGACACCGGTGGTCAGGGAAGCCGTCCGACAGAAGAAGGAGTCTTTCTGGGATATGTTATTCCGTCCTGGTCGTGGAACAACGGACCAGATCTTTACTCTCGCAAGGATCCTGGAGGGGGCCTGGGAGTATGCCCATCCTGTCTACATGTGTTTTGTGGATTTGGAGAAGGCGTATGACCGGGTCCCCCGGGAGATATTGTGGGAGGTGCTGCGGGAGTATGGGGTGAGGGGGTCCCTTCTTAGGGCCATCCAATCT
>JACXGM010001624.1:12724-35303 GCA_016801145.1 Umbra pygmaea
AAACAACTAACCCAAATTCGTTAAGTCTTTCTGCTCCATTAGAGCCTATTGTAAGGAAAAGGCTTAACGTGATTTAATGTACCTAAACAACGATCAATAATAACCACATTTCTCTCTCATATTTCTCCCCATAACTTGTTTCTTCAGTTTTCAGTGGTTATGGGGAAGAATATGAAAGAGAAATGTGGTTATTGTTGATTGTTGTTAGGGTAGGCCTACATTAAATCACGTTAAGCCCTTTAGGTGTTGTAAATATGCTCTCAATATACCTTACCTGACACTGCTGTTGATATCCTGCCGCTAAGTCGCACTGGTTAAACTATTCTGAAGGTGAATCCTTAAATGTATATGTTTTTTTAAATTTAAGTTAAATTTCTTCTGAATCGGGATTCAGTTGTGCTATTGCAATAAATCGTGATGTATTGAATTGTAACATGTGTATCGTGATATATATTGTATCGCGAGGTACTTGCCAATACCCACCCCATTTTCTTCCCCACAACATTGTTTCAAATGTTTTTTTCCTCTCATTTATTGATTAATCAAAATGCAGTTCAAGACAGTAACTGAAACAGTAAGAAAGTAGGCTATGATGGTAGAAAAGAGGCCAGAATAATAAGTAAATTTAGTACATAATTTAGAAGGCTAATACAGTATTATTATTATATGGCCCAATTATGGCCCAAGGTAAGTGTAATAAGCATGTCTCCTGTTTAATAATAGTGAAGCAATGACATGACAGTGTTTTATTATTTATTAATGTATTTACTATAACAACGATAACTATAACTTGGTCCATGTTGAATAATATTACATCAATGACGTCGCTGTATTTTCCTGTAGTTGTTTCGGTTCTGAATCTAGCTTCACAAGTTTTTGGTATATTATCTTTTTGCTCTTTCCTGCTGCCATCTGTTAAATGAAACATTTTGTAATTAAAATCTCCACTTGGTTCTCCACCTGCCAACTGCATTCCTACAGCTATATTTGACAGCTATATTCATTCACAGCATTTTAATTAGGTCAATTCATGTGTGTTAATACAGAGCAGCTACGTTATTCCTGCCAATTTATCTCTCATACCGCAATAAATGCCAATTTCATGATAAAAAGACGATAACATCGTTAACACTGTCAACGGTGTTTGTGTGTGTCCATTTTACTATGTGTAAAGTCAGACATTGCACAGCCCTAGATGAAAGTGACAACAGGTGCACTGGAGAGGCAACAGCAAGACAACCCCCCAAAAGGGAACAGTTTTGCATGTGGTGGCCACAGAAAATTGCTCTCTCCTTATTCTTCCTGACTGATTCTTCAGTTTTGCATTTTGTCAAGTGTCCTTGTCACTACTGATAGCATGAGTTGGTACCTGCAGCCCATTCAGGTTGCACAGGTAGTCCAGCTCCTCCAGGATGGCACATCCATTCATGCAATCACAAGGTTTGCTGTGTCTCTCAGTACAGTCTCAAGAGCATTGAGGAGATGCCTGGAGATGGGCCGTTACACGAGGAGACCTATACAGGGCCGTAGAAGGGCATTAACCCAGCAGCAGGACCAGTATCTGATCCTTTGTGCAAGGAGGAACAGGAGGAGCACTGCCAAATCCCTACTAAATGACGTCCAGCAGGCTACTGGTGTGAATTCTTCTGACCAAACTGTCAGAAAAAGACTATCAGGGTGGCGTGAGGGCCCAACATCCTCTAGTGGGACCTGTGCTCACAGCCCAGCACAGTTCTCTCCACTCAGTAGCGGCACAGACTTTCCAGGAGCTCACTGATCCATGTTTGGGAAGAGAGCCCTCAGGACACCATCCGCCATCTCATCAGGAGCATGCTCAGACGTTGTTGGGGCCATACACACTACTGAGTCACATTATGAGTTGACGTGATGAAATTCTGTGATTTTAATTGTTTACTTAGATTTTTGATGTGAGTTTGAATCCAGCCCTCAATCGGTTGGTGATTTTGGTTTCCATTGATCGTTGTTACGTAATTTTGTTCTCTATGAAATACACAATGTACAGTATAGATTTTAATCTTTAATGTTTCATTCATCATGACCTGATGTGTGATTTGAGTGTTCCTTTAATTGTTTTGAACAGTATGCAATATACTGTGTTGACCTGAACTTATACATTATATATAACATTATATGCTTCTTGTGTGTCATTAGGTAGTTTTTATGGTTGAAACTGTTGAACTCTTACTATACTGAACAGGTGATGGCTAGTCCTGGTATTGTTTCCAGGGAAGTGAGAACTGGTTTCACCCAGAGGAAGCACAAATTATAGCTCGGAGAGTGTCAGCATTTTAGAAAAGGGAAGGGTCATCTGTCTGATGTTTTCTGGGCCTGTAATCCCCCTGTTTTCCCGTTTCCATTTCCCAGGAAGTCCCCAACTGGCCTCTGAGGTGAAGGCAGGGGGACCAATCTGGTTCCTGTACATTCATTTACTGTCTCTGTTTCTCATTCCTATAATCCTCCACTCGTACTCTCTCCTTCTCTGCTATTACCAGTATCTCTACCATCATCCCGGTAGTATCTAGGGAGACCCTTACATTCAAAACAGTTTACTAGACCTGAAGTTATGGCTGTTATGACTAGCATCGATCAGCCCTAACATTATGACCACCTGCCTAATATTGTGTAGGTCCCCCTTTTGACGCCAAAACAGCAGCCCCATACATAACAAACTGCGATGCCCTGTGTTATGACACCTTTCTATTAGAACCAGCCTTCAGTTTTTCAGCAATTTGAGCTACAGTAGCTCATCTGTTACATTGGAACACACGGGCCACCCTTCGCTCGCCACGTGCATCAATGAGCCTTGGCTGCCCATGACCCTGTCGCTGGGTCACTGGTTTTCCTTCCTTGGACCACTTTTGATTCTGACCACTGCAGACTGAGAACATCCCACAACAGCTGCAGTTTTGGAGATGCTGGTTCTAATATACACAGTGCATCACAGTGTGTTACGTATGGGGCTGCTGTTTTGCCGTCAAAAGGGGGACCTACACAATATTAGGCACTAGGCAGGTGGTCATAATGTTATGACTGATTGGTGTATATTATATACTATGTATTGAACATCTGTATGCTTTTATCATCATGAAAATGAAGGAGTGGCATAGAAGAGTAACCCAAATTTGTTGAAGACACTGTGGTGTGGCCAAATGACTCACAGGTCTGAGTCACGTTACATTAAATGCAAAGTTATTTTTCTCTAGTAGCCATCTGTAACTGTCTATTTCTGTTGTGTTGTGTGACAATTTTTTTTATCTTTCTCTGACTTCTAAAACCCATTCAGAGTTTTATTAGGTGACTGACTTCTGTTAATGTTTGATCAAACACCTCAGTAGCCTTAGCAGCTAGGCCATGCTTCATGCTACCAGATCTGTCACCTGGACACACCACAAAGCCTGTCACTTGACTTCACACTTACTTGATTTAACCTGGCATATCTCCAGCAGCAGTCACTCTTCCCCCCTAGTGTTTCGGGTTGAAGCATGTCTTGATGTGTCTCTTGATAGACACCAGCCCGCCCCTTATCTGCTCTGTGCGGAAAGAAGGTGTAATGTCAGCTTAGTCAAGCACCTCTCATCAAGAGATAAGAATTTAGTAGTTTACAGTATAGTTCATATGACAAAGACTATTGACTAAGGCCTTACTGCAGTAATAAATTGGCCTACAGAAACTGGGAATGAATATGGGTAGGTTTGATTGATTATTTAATTTATTCAATCTGTTTGATTAAAACAAACTTGGCCTTGATAGGCTTGATTAATGAGGACATTCCCCACTGTGAAATGTTATCTGGCATGGTTGTACATCATGTGTATTGCAATTTCTATGCCTATATATTCTGTGTATCAATAGATCAGATTTTTTACCAATATATTACTGAGCTTGGAATGTATGAAGTCATGTTCTTATTAAAGTGTATTGTTAGACGCTTTTTCATAAGGGATGGTGGAACTTGGAGTCTGTGTAGTAGGAAACATTCTAGCAAAGTAAAATGAGCCGTTACTTAGGACATCTCCAGGAGTTCTTTCATGTTTCCCTCTAAGTTATGTTTTTGTACCCAGTTGGTGCTATGTACGTGCTAAAAGATGGTTTTAGGAACTCCCCAGACATTGATTAATTTGTACGGCCCCTGGAATATGTTTAGTACCTCAAATGTTCTTCACATATTCCTACAAAAATTATTATTCAACATTACTTAACATTCGTACTTCACAAAGTAATTCCAGAGAATGTTGTCCACCGTGTCATTTGTGTACATTGGCTTTCTCCTGTCTGATATATGGACACAGTGTATCATATTGGGGATACTAATGAATACCTGCAGCCTGGCTGTACACTCCAGTCATTTATATTTCATCCGCCTCTGTCCGACAGACCAACGATAGTGATAGTGTAGCATACTACAGTTTACAACACTGTACTGTATAGGATGGGGATTATGGTTGATGCTTGGGAAATCCACCCTATTTAACATTAACATTGATACAACACTGATGATAAACCTTTTAAATTGAGACGTAAGTAAGTTAGTAATACAGCGGAGCAGTGCTGCCTAGCCGAGCTGATGTGCAGCATCCTGTTTCACACTCATTCACAAATTCTCTGGTTCCTTTTCTTAATTCACCCCTATTATGCACACACTCGGTCACACACACCTGCATTGGACACAGTCACTCTTCATACAACGTACACTAAAACACACAAACATTCACGTTGCATTACATTTTTTTTTAACTGATTCATTTGATTTTGTATTTTTGATACTATTTGCATACATTGGATTTGAGCCAGGTGGACAGATTCATGGTCATACGCCATTTGAGGGTTTCAAATAAAATTAAGAATGTATAATGTTTTTCCAAGAGCGGCAATCATTTTCCAGTTGACTACATTAATCCATTATGTTAGTTGTAAAAATATTGTTCCCTGGAACATAATCTCTTCCTTCTACTTAACCTAACTGACATCATTGTTTATGAGCAAATGGAAAAGCCTTTCGCCAGTCAGGCGACATAATCTCTGTTGGTTCTGCTACTCTTGCTAAACACCATTGGGTGTAGTATGGAAGTAATAACATGACATCTCTCCTGTTAAAGCGCTGACCTCAGCAGTCAAGTAAGCTGAGCCAGTTTGCTGCCACTCGTGGTGTCCTTCCTGCCTGCTTGGGCCTGCCTACCTATTGTCATGTCTACTAAAAACAAAGACCGGAAGTTACATGGGCACACCCCATTTCTCCTGGTCATGCTAAAACAGAATAAACTGATAATCCGCAATTCCTCATGTTGATTTAATCTCACTGGTTAGATGTTTTACCTTTGAGAACATGCCTAGACATCCTAGCATTAGCATAGATCATAACTCAGGGATGCCACATAGCAATATATTACCTTGAATAAATGAAAGGATTATGTACCTTATTATCTATTTTTTAAAGAAATTGCAGTATTGTATTTGTTTAAGTGTTCTGGATTGTTTACATGGACACATTTATCTCATTATTATCTCATAATACATACTATTATTTTATTGTCAATGAGATATACTATCGAAGCACAACACATTACAGGGAAAATGCATCTACACATTAAACTGGCTTGGGTAACAGTACATTTATGTCTGAACTTTTTCCTAGTTGAAGAATGAAGTAGTATGATTAAATGTATCAATCTAACAAGTTTAACCCAGACTATGTAAATCATTGGCTTAATATAATGTGCTGCTTTAACCTATGTGAACAAACCCCTTGTTTAATTATAGATTGTTTTAGTGTTTACCATGACATTTTGATTTAATCACTAGCAGTCTTTTTTATGAGATAACATAACAGGTTTGAATTTATTCATTCATTTTGTTGGTTCAGAGGAATTTGTGAGTGTAGTAGAAAAACAGAATGTCTAAAGGAAGAGAGCAGTGAGAGCACATCAGTCTAGGGAAGGCTATAAAACCATCTAAATATATCTGAACTTCATCAGTCCAGTTTGAGGCAAATAAGAACACTTAATCGAAATGGGATTCATTAAAAGGTTTCTAGGAAGAAACCAAACCGTATCCAAAAGACCACTAGGACAAACCTAAAGTTTTCTGGAAGTCCATTCTATGGACAGATGAGTCCAATATTTATATTTTTGGACACAATCAATTCTGCTACTGTACGTTTGGCAAAAACCCAACAGTGCTAAGAAGATTATCCCAATTGTCAAGCATGGTTGGAATTGTCAAGCTTCAGGCTTCTTGAACATCATTAAGGGAATCATGCATTCTGAGGTTTACCAGGAGATTCTTGAACAGAACGTCAGCCCATCAGGAGCTAAAGATGGGCATAAATGACTTCTCCAACAAGACATGACCCAGAATTGGATTGGCCAAGTAAAAGTCCTGACCTTAATCCAATCAAGATTATGTGGCAGGACCTTAAGTAGGCAGTACATGCAAGACACCCCTCAAACCTCACTGAATTGGCTAAGTTCTGTTGGGAGGAGTGGGCAAAAATCCCTCCAAACACATGTCAGGGACTGATCAGTGGCTATATGAGATGTATACTCCAATTAACGTTGCTACCGACTTGCTACAAGCTGTTGAATGAAGGATTTCACATTTTAGCACACATGAAATCTGAGTTTTTTTTAATGAACCAGTCTTTTAAAAATAAGAGTGATATATATATACTGTGCTTGTATGTTATTG
This sequence comes from Umbra pygmaea, assembly GCA_016801145.1. Taxonomy (NCBI): domain Eukaryota; kingdom Metazoa; phylum Chordata; class Actinopteri; order Esociformes; family Umbridae; genus Umbra; species Umbra pygmaea. Next base: position 19,430 of record JACXGM010001624.1, read on the forward strand.
TTTGTGTCTTTTCCTTGGAATGTCTTTTTATGAATTGTGGTTTAGATTTTAGTTTATTTTTAAATTCTTATATTTTATACAAAAATCCTGAACATCCCTGTAGGTTTCACAAATGTTCAAGCAGGACTGTAATGTTAATAAATGGGTTATATAGAAATTAATATACGCAAGGCTGTGGCAAACTACTGTACTTCATTACCCCTGAGACTGGTAGGCGTGTGACCCATCAATAGATTGCTAGAAGATGCAAATTGTTCATTTGAGCGAAGCATATATGCAAATTAGCATTTTACTAGCTGTTTAGCTGATAGCAAGCACTTCAGAGAAATTCCTTCTGGCAACTTAATTACTTGACATTTTAACATCTGGAGATCTGCTGCTTTATTCTTGTGGGCTGTTTATCGCAATCTATCCTATTTTAGCCTGCAGGTGAATATCTAATATCCTGTTTCCGAAATCCCAAAGTAACCTGCAGAAGCCTTAAGTCCCGACAATTATCCATTCACTGAACGGTGGCCACGTGGTCAAGATAATCACTTGAGTTTCCGTGATCATTGATCGATTTAGTCTATAGCTGGCATTGCTTTGTTTACAAATTGCTTTAGTTTTCCTGTGTGCCTACTGCATTCTTTTGAAATTGACAGTGTTTACAATTGTCCCCTCTATTGCCACTGATCCAGTAAAAGAAAAACAGGTTTTTACGTCGATGTCTGTTTTGTGATTGATGTTACACATATTATTTAGCAATACCAGTTGCTTGAAATTTAATCTGTTCTTTTGCTGCCAGTTTATCACATGTATCAAACAATATGTGCATTGGGTAGAGACAGGCACTCTCACACTAAATCAATAAGAATAATTGAAGTTAGATTAACCACAATATTGATTGTGAGATTTGACATTATTACATTTTTTCTTAATTGCTACGATACTTTGAATGAAACTGTGGTAAAGTTAATCTCAGTTGGAACCTTAAGATAACAGCATTATTCTATTTTCGTAAAATCAATTAGTGATTTTTCATTACGTTCACTCACAATGTCAATGCTTAGCATATTTTTGCCAACCAGTAAAGACAACTCTCTACAAAAAAACAACCCAGTTGAGGAAATGGTATTGAACAAAAACAGAACATTTGGTCACAACTGATACAGATGACTTACTTGATTGTGAATATCTTCTGCAAGTACTGTATAAAAAACGTATTTGTACAATGTTCAAACAGTCCTTGTGGATGCATAAAATATGTTACGTACAGTATAACATACTGTTAGCAAGAATGGAGTAGCTCAAAATTCAATGAAAAGAGCCATGTTATTTTTATGAAATTGTGCCACAATTTATACAGACTGTTATCAGTCAAATCTTTCCATGATAGAGCCTGTGCAGTGGTTTTAGTCAATATCAGATGACCATCATTACCATTTACGTGGAGGTATTTTCATAAGTATGGATGATTTTCATAAGAAAATATGATTGATCACACAGACAATCAGACTGGTAAACAGTATAATTATACATTTACTATAAGAACACCTTGTAATGGAATAGGATTAGGAAATCATCAAGCTATAATGAATTGTATTTCGAGTACTTTTAAAGTTATTAAATGGTTGGGCCTAACGCATCATTTTTAAATAGGGCTCTGGAACTATGACACTATTGTCTATAAGGGTCCGCCCATATAATTAACATAAGGGGGTGACCAGCTAGCATCATAGAATAAGTTATATTGGGAAATATCGGAAAAACCCTCCGAAGCGGTTGTCATAAATTGATGTTGTTTGGTGCCATTAATAGTAAGAATAGTCAAGAATGACAATATGTAAATTGTGAATCGCAATGCTATAACACACTACACAATATACAGTATACCCTTCAGAAGTATTGGCACTTTAGTTACAGTTTTTTTACAATTGTTACCAGATATTGACCTCTATTTAAGATACTTTATATAAACTCTCAACACAGCAACACACCTACATCACACAATTATCAAAAATTCTCTGCTCAAAACCACATTTTATTCAGCAAATACCAACTCTACATTTCAAAATGCAAAAATAAATCTATAAAAACACTGCAAACAAGACTCAATATGTCATCATTCTGTCAAAACACTAGCAACTTTTCTATCCAAGAGGAACATATAAACATATCTGTTTATTAATAATGCACCTCATAGCATTATGATGCATTAAGGCTTTGGTTTGCAGTGACTGATTGTTATGAGTGGTATTGTGAAGATCCTAAAAATGTCAGGGAAGGTCAGGAAGAAATACTTTAGTGTAGAAAGAAGAAATGCATTGCCTTCAGGTACCATATTGCCACTGTGCCTTTTGACATAATACACATCTTGTATGAGACCAAATTAGTTTTTCTGAGAGTCATACGTTTAACGTCCAACTTTGCCAGCTATTAAAAGCTGCTCTGAGACCAGGGAAATATGAGGATTAGGACTGGCTTTTATTTTGGTAAGGTAAACAGGTTGACCGTACTGTAGGTGTTAGCATGTCAAGTGATTACCGATAACTGTGTTGCGTGTGTGTGTGTGTGAGTACTGTGTGTAGCCTTGGCAGTTGCTGTTATCACCTGTGTGTTCACTGACTGGCTGTTGTACTTTCTTTCTCTGCAGGTGGTGTCAGTGAGTGTTTGGACATAGTGACCGAGTGTGTGGGTGTGTGTGTGTGTGAGAGAGAGAGAGGACAAACCAACAATGGCTGTCAGTAAGAGTAAGAACCAGACTTCACTGGCCCTGCACAAGGTCATCATGGTGGGGAGTGGAGGTGTGGGCAAGTCTGCTCTTACACTACAGTTTATGTATGATGAGGTAAGAACACACAGACACACCCTTTTAACTACTAATGCCTAAAATAAGGGGTGTCATGAATACCTAACATAATATAGCCTCTTTTAAATGTGGACTGGGAAATGTAGTTTAAATCACACAATGGGGAAATGTTTGTAAAAACTATTTACACACAAACATACTTCCCTGCATGTTAACATCTCATCTTCAACTGCTTATCCCCAGTCAGGTCACGGGGACAGCAGCTATAGCGGGGAAACCCAGACTTCCCTTTTCCTGGCCACTTTAACCAGCTCTCAGATATAATATCTCCACTTAGTCCTGGGTCTTCCCCGAGGCCTCCTCCCAGCTGGACGTGCCTGAAACACCTCCCTAGGGAGGCGCCTGCAAAGGAGCAGCGGCTCTATTACAAGCTCCTCACGGATAACTGAGCTTTCACCCTATCTCTAAGGGAGATGCCAGCCACCTTTTTGGTCGCTTGTACAAGCAATCTCATTCTTTCGGCCATGATCCAGTCTTCATGACCATAGGTGAGGGTAGGAACAATGTTAACATTTCAAATAAGTAAAATACACTATATGGCCAAAATGATGTGGACACCTGAGCATCACACCCATATGAGCTTATTGGATATCCCACTCCAAAACCATGGGCATTAATATGGAGTTGCCCCCCCTCTTTGCAGCTATAACAGCCACCACTCGGAAGGCTTTCCACACGATTTGAGTGCATTTGTGACGTCAGGCATGGATGTTGGAGAAGAAGACCTGGCTTGCAATCGCTGTTCCAATTCATCTCAAAGTGTGTTCAATGTGGTTGAAGTTAGGGATCAGTGCAGGCCACTCGAGTTCCTCCAAATCAAACTTGTCCAACCTTGTCTTTGCACAGGGGTACAGTCATGCTGGAATAAGGAAGGGCCTTCTCCAAACTGTTGTCACAAAGTTGGAAGCACCCAATTGTCTAAAATATATTTGTATCCTGTAGCATTAAGATGACCCTGAAATAGAACTACGGGCCTGGTCCAAACCCTACAAAAACAGCCCCAGAGCATTATCCCTACTCCGTTATTAGGAGTGTCCACATTAGGGCTGCTCCTATTGATAATTAGAATAATCAAATATACTCTACATAAAGGAAAGGGAGCCAGCCTGACCCCTGAGTGTGTCAATATAGCAATATGAATTTTTAGATTTGTGATGCAATCTAACAAAATGTTTGTATTGTCTCGATTATTTGAATGATCTTGCATTTAATGTGTGATTATTCACATACTTTTGGCTAAACACGTAGTGTCTCTATCGCATCGCATATTGGAATTTATATTAAATAGTGAATATGTTCTTTTAGTGCAGACTTCATTTGAGAAATCCTAATTGGGTGAACATATTGTAGTAATTTCAGAGCCTTTTTAATTGCCCCCCACCCCTTTTTAAGGGACTAAATGCAAGTGGACAATTGGCTGCTCAGTTTTTTCATGGCCAGGTGTCTGTCATTACCTCATTAGTTTATTTACAAATAAGCCTGTTAATGGTCTAGATTGGAATTGTGGCATTTGTGTTTGGAGTCTTTTGCTGTTAACCGTTAATATGAAGTCCAAAGAGCTGCCACTGCCAGTGAAGAAAGCCATCGTTATTCTGAAATATCAAAACAAACCCATTAGAGATTGCAAAAACCTTTGGTTTGGTCAAATCAACTATTTGGTACATTCTTAAAAAGAAAGAACACACTGGTGAGCTCAGGAACACAGAAAGCCCCAGCGGACCATGTAAAATAAATGTGTTGGCTGACTGAAGAATTCTTTCCCTGGTGCAGAAAAACCCCTTAACATCAGTTGCCCCGATCAAGAACACCCTCATGAGGTTGGTGTATCTGAATCTAATTAAGTATGCATATTACTTGCTGAAAGCAAAACGCCCTAAGTACGAGCAAGAACTGAAGACAGCTGAAGTACAGGCCTGTCAGAGCATCACCGGGGATGAAACCCAGCATCTGGTGATGTCTATGATTTCCAGACTTCAGGCAGTTCATTACTGCAAAGGATTTGCAACCAATCATTAAAACTAACAATTTAATTCATGATGATGTTTGTTTGTTTAGTTATTTTGAGCTATGAAACATTGTTGTAATTCCTACACAGTTCCTACAATAATTTTGACAAAACCTTAATATTTCAAACAAAAGAATACACTTAAAGGATATTTTGACTGTTTCCTTTCAAATCCTTTGTGTTGGTGTACAGAGCCTAAATTTTGACAATTGTGTCACATTCCAAATATTTTCAGACCTCACCTCGCATCTTATTGTTTCAAAGCTTTGTTATCAAACTTGACAAAATATACCTAATCTTTTGACAATGTCTCCCACACTACAGTTTGTTCCTACATTACATTCTGTGACTACTTGACTAAAACTGATCATGTGGTTGAAAGCTGTCATGTGCTTTCTGTTTTCACATCAGTTTGTGGAGGACTACGAGCCCACCAAGGCAGACAGCTACAGGAAGAAGGTAGTGTTGGACGGGGAGGAGGTCCAGATAGATATCCTGGACACGGCTGGTCAGGAGGACTACGCTGCCATCAGAGACAACTATTTCAGGAGCGGCGAGGGCTTCCTTCTTGTCTTCTCCATCACAGAACACGAGTCGTTCACGGCTACAGCCGAGTTCAGGTTGGTCCCACGCTGAATACATCTGAACATAACAGTGTGTCCTGGGTTGGGGGGGTGTTTATTAAATGCATCTTAGTAACCCCTTTTTGGTATTGAAACCTGTTGTGTTTCGAATGATGTAGTTTTTGAAACTGTTTGGTTTCTTGTCACAACATGCAGATTAAACTCCATAGTTGCTCTACTCAGTTATTTGGGATTTTATTTACTTTGAATCATTTCAACCGTATAGAAATACTGTTAAGATAATTCTAGGAGAAAGTCTTACTGGATTGGTTCTTATGCAAATCCTATAAATAAATCCCAAGCAGAATCCGATAAGATCTCATACGAATCCTGTAGGATCCTATTATTATAGAAAATCTTACAGAACTGGTTTACTAGGGGTGTATGTCTTAGTTTCAGTGAAAAATATAATAACGGAAAGTGCTTCAGTCACTCTGATATTAGCGACGTTGGTAACTTCAGTCATACTGAGCGCAAACAGCAGCAAGTCTTATTATTCTGTTAGGCTGCTATCCTATTTGAAATATGTCTTGAATTAAGAAAACATGTTCATTATCTCTAAGAACATAGTAAAACAACTGCCACACTTTGGCTGCCCCAGTGGGAAGCAACTCCCTGACGCTACTAGTACATCACCACAACTCGTCTGCTAGTGCGTGTGCCCAGAGACATAACACATAATAGATCCCTCCCCTGCAGCAATCACAGTGAGAACCCCTACCCTCACAACATTAATAAACATGCAACATTAATAAAATAGCCGTTTAGATTGCACGGCTTTCCCTATGCCTACAAATTTCTGTCATTGCTTAAATTAACCGCCAATGTTACGTAGTGCTGGAGCAACCAATGATCAAAATCAGAACTGTAATCAAAATAACTTGTCACTTGTAATATCAATACAACAGCAGATCATTACACTGGTAGGGAATACACAGAACAACCGCGAGGAACACGACCATCTCCGGGGCCCCCCACAAACCCCCTCAGACATGCATACAAAATAACACGGCATTCCTTGTGGGACCGTCAAATACGCCTGTGCGTGTCGCTCACCTATGTTAATTAACACATTTTCCTTACAGTATTTAACATTCTCCTGTCTGTTTGTTGTCATCTGCATAAGATAACTCATTATAGCGAGTCATTATAGTGGTTTTGCTGTGGCACAGTGTCACAGTAAAACGAACACAGCGGAAAGGCTGGAACACTCACTCTGACAGTGATATGATTGGAATGCTTGTTTTTCTGCACTGTAGGGTCAGATTTAAAATATTTATTTTTCCTGTTTTGTATGTTTCTTTGTAAGGATATGCACCTGTATTCCATATCCCGTTTGTTTTTGGCACCTGGTCTTAACATCTCAGATTTCAGATTCAGTCTGTAATCTCTATTGTGTAGGGAACAGATCCTCCGTGTAAAGGCAGAGGAGGATAAAATCCCTCTGTTGGTGGTGGGCAACAAGTCTGACCTGGAGGATCGCAGGCAGGTGTCTGTAGATGAGGCCCGAGCCAAGGCAGAGGAGTGGGGCGTTCAGTATGTGGAGACATCCGCCAAAACACGAGCCAACGTAGATAAGGTACTGTGTGTCATTTCATACTCGAGGATTCTATATTTCTTTTTCAAATTCCAGTTTTCAAGCTGTATTGATGTAGTGGACTAGACTTTAATACTTGTCTGTTCAGGTAAATTTGTGTGGTAAAAATGTTTTTTCTTTTTATTCAAAGGTATTTTTTGACCTGATGCGCGAGGTGCGAGGCAAGAAGATGTCAGAAATCAAGGACAAAAACGGAAAGGGAAAAAACAAGAGTAAGAACAAGAAGAGTTTTAAAGAGCGATGCTGTTTACTCTGAGACTTACATGGACCTTTACGACACAACACACCACAACCTGTTGTTATGCTGAGGAAACAATCTGAATTAGATCAGAACAAACATCTCTCACGTTGAGTCAAATGATGTCTGTTCATTTTTAATCTGCCATATTAATGTTGTTGTTTAGCAGGATTGGGGTCAGTTCCATTTCAAGTTTTTAAATTACAGAAGTAAACTAAAATTCGAATTGTAATTTTGCTTGTTGCGTTAGATAAGGAAATGATGGAATTTCGGTTCACTTCTTAAAGTGAAATTAAATTGACCTCAACTCAGGTGTTTACCAGATTTGTAACCACTGTTTTTTCATCGAAAAAATCCAGTTGGAAAAATATTGTAATCATTTATTTTTAATTGAAGATTCCTACTCTTCTACATCTGACTGGAATGCAGCATTTAACCACTTCCTGATAACAATTAACTCAGTGACCAAGCCACATCCAACACTAACTTCAGTCTGATTGGAACCTGTTCTGTCCTTCCTATTTCTACTTTTTATTTTCATCCAAGAACAGAAATGTAGTTAAAATATATTGAATGCTTTCTACTGATGTATGTCTATGTAAGCATGGACATAAACACTAAGCTGTGCTTGTTAATGAACAAAAGAGAATATTAGCTAGATATAAATAATTGGTGGGCTAGCACTGAACCTTTGCTCTACAGTTAAGCAACTGTCAATCAAGAAGGCTCAATGCAGAAGGATTCAAAGCACATGTGATATTATTAGGGCTGAGAGTATGTCTAGGTCAAAAACTCCTAGCCCTAGTCTTAGTAATTGATGTTGAGTTGAGAAGTTGTAACAGTTTGATATACAGCAGTCTTCAGTAGGCACTAACAGTAATTGTTTCTAGAGCCACCTGCTGGCCGTTTCTGGTAAATACAAGAACTGCAATGGTTCATTAGATAAGAGATATGTGTCTGATTGTGGCCATATACTATCAGCCAGTCATCTTCAGCTTTGAGTTATTAATAGTTGTACCTTTTTTTAATTGTATTCAAATGTTTTTGTAGAAAGTGCACTACATTGTTGCCAATTCCTTAAAGGAAGATCCCTTGCTGGAGAATGCAGAAGCAGTTTGTGCCAACATTAAGAATTAATTGATATAGGGGGATTCTTTGACAGCATAGCCTGATATTCCTTGGTATCTCAGATTGTTCTGGAATGTCTCACAAATATCTCTTTCTGAGATAATTATTAAAAATTGGTTACTGAAATTATTAAATTGTTTATTTCATAACAAAAAATGAGTGCATATTTTAGAGCACACAGTAAAGCGTATAATGCCACCAAGATGTTGTCTGTACCATGTACAGTCCACATTGGGGTTCGTGTAAATGGAAAATGGCCACCTTTATTATGGTTGTCTTAAAACATAGAAATTTAAAAGCATGTAATGAATTCCTAATTTATTTTTGATGTAAAAGTGCACACAACAATCTCAGACACCAAAATACTTTTGTGTCAGGCAGGCCATCAAATAATCATTCATCTCTATAATGTTTTTTAAATGTAATTAACAGTGTACTGTTTGTCCCTTCGCTGAGGAAAACTGAGCCTGTTTGCTGTTTTTTGAATCAGTCATTCTGTTCTCTCCTACAACAGTGAAGGCATATATTAACCACTACCATTCTGCTTCGTTATAATGTCCTCCCTTTTGTTTTACAGCCAGTTAACTGTTGCTAGGTTTTTCAATGTCTTTTCTGAACAAATAAGACTTTTTGCCAAATAAATGCTTCTTTGTAAAGTTGGTGGTCTTCTTTAGCAAAGTGACATTTTCAATTGTGAAATGTACAAAAAAATACCTATTAGAATTAGACAACAAATTTGAGTTGTTTGAAACTATGCCAAGTTTCCACGTGCTGGGTTCCTGCTGAGTAAGGAGAACCCTGAGTGGTTCCTCATGGCACGTCATGGGTTTACTTATGTGCAGTACCACATTCCTGCTGGCTGTATGGACCAAATATTCATCTCAATTTGGAAAGATGTTTATATTCTCCCACTATATTGGCGGAAATTACAATTACCATATAATTTACAAATGATCTTACATTCCAAAATGTGCTCTTTTTCACCTTAAGTAGTTTTCCTTTAATTGGGCTCACCTGGCAAACTATCACAATTCTCTGAGATTGATTGCAGTGATCCAAAGAGCCTGGAGACAATACCATCCATGAGTTTGATTGAAAAACAAAATATTTAATGTTTATGACATTTAATTCAAATTTGCATAATAATTTGAAACGTGGTGTAAACAGACACCTACAGTAGGTATTTTGTAGGTGTCCACATATTCTAGTTTAGACGGGCAGTGATCGGTTGAAGAGCATGCATTTAGTTTTGCCATAGTTTAGGAGCAGTTCTAGGCCAACGGAAGGAGTGTTGTATGGCATCAAAGCTCTTTTCGAGGTTGTTATAACAGAGTCATCTGCGTATGGATGGATCAGAGAGTCGCCAGCAGCAAGAGCAACATCATTGATATAAACAGAGAATAGGGGCGGCCCAAGAAGCAAACTGAAGCTGGATTTACACCAGACATGGCAAAAAATCCCCGTACGGCATCGTAATGCAGACACACTTGTACACCGCAATCAACATCGCAATCAATCCTCCGCATCTACGAGATGGTGGGCAACATTGCATACAACTGTCCTCCTGCAAGGCAACTGGCAGGAGCTTTCCTCAGTTTAGTGGTTATTGACAATACGAAAACTATCTACTGAGCTGTCAAAGCTTTTCTTGCAGTCCCATAAACCCATAGATGAAAGTGACATTAGCTCTTAATCTGTGGTAAATCAACTTCCGGTTCTTGTGCCGTACGGCAAAGCACCGCAGAAGTTGGATTATTTCAACTCTTGCGACACACCCGCTGCACCGCATCCACATTTTGCCAGTTCCGGTAGATTTGCCGCAGTGGTGCGCATTGCTTCCTATTGAAATGAATGGACTTCCGCCGCAATGCAACCAGTTTGCCGGACCTGTTGTGAATCCAGCTTGAGGCACACCCATACAGACAGACCGTCAGATTTAACATATTGAACTCTATCAGAGTAGTTGTTGGTGAACCAGGCAAGGCAGTCATTTGAGAAATCAAGCCTCTAGAGTCTGCCAGTTAGAATATGGTTATATACAGTGTTGAAAGCCTTGGCCAGGTCAATAACGATGGCTCCACAGTATTGTTTTCGTCAATGGCGATTGTGATACAATTTAGGACCTTGAGCATAGGAGAGGTGCACCCATGACCAGTTCGGAACCAGATGCATAGTGGAGAGTTTGCTGTGGGATTCGAAATGGTTGGTAATTGGTTTGTTAACTGGCTTTCAAAGACTTTAGAAAGACAGAGCAAGATGGATATGGGTCTGTAACAGTTAGGGTGAAGAATGTCCCGCCTTTGAAAAAGGGAATGACTGCAGCAGCTTTCCAATCTCTAGGGATCTCTGAAGATGTGAGAGGTTAAACAGGCTAGTGGAGTTGCAATGATTGCTGCAGATAAAGAACAGGTCCAGGTTATCTAGCCCGGCTAATTTGTAACGGTCGATTTTGCCGTTCTTTCCGAACATCAGGGGCGCAGATGAGGGGCATCAGTGGTTAGGGAGTTAGACTTGTAGTCAGAAGGTTGCCAGTTTGATTCCCAACTGAGACAAATGTCCTTGGGCAAGACATTTTACCCTAATTGCTCCCAGGTCATTGCTGTAAATAAGAAATTGTTCTTAGTCAGCTATTTGGTGTCACATCTTGTGTGGTGTGTATAATAGAGGGGAAAACAAAGGCAGTTGATGATTTGTGTTTCTTTATCAGGAGTGAATCAGCTAAGGTAGTACAGCCACCAGTAGTTTTAGGTGAACACGGTAATGAACAGCACAACGATAATATATCTCTCTTCCTCACACTCTTTACACAGATATACAGAGCGTACGCATATCAGTTCAGAACTAACACCCCTCTTTTACCATAACTTCTTTCAAAATAACAGCACATACCATTGACTGTCAACACCTGAGATCCATCGACATCATCCTAAACACAACATAGTAACAATGAACCTTGCCATCTACTGGGCAAGGGTGTGACATTTGGATTTGGGTGAAGGAGAAAGGAGCTTGGGCATGGTGCTGCAGAGGATGTAGAGCCGTTGGCCAGGGTGGGGGTAGCCAAGTGGAAAACATGCCCTGGCAAAATGCTTATTGAAATTCTCGACTATAGTAGTCTTATCGGTGGTGACAGTGTTACCTAGCTGTAGAGCAGTGGGCAGCTGGGAGGAGGTGCTCTTGTTCTCCATGGACTTTACAGTGTTCCAGAACTTTGTTTAGAGTTGTTCTGGACACTAAAGTTTGGTGCATTTGGGAAAGTGAATAAAGCGAGAGAATGTCTGAGCATAGTAAAATAGATTCAGAGCCTTATGGGCAGATAAAGATACGGCAGGATATACAGGTCCTCAAGAAATTAGCATATTGTGATAAAGTTCATTATTTTCCATAATGTAATGGTAAAAATTAAACTTTCATATATTTTAGATTCATTGCACACCAACTGAAATATTTCAGGGCATTTATTGTTTTAATACTGATGATTTTGGCATACAGCTCATGAAAACCCAAAATTCCTATCTCAAAGAATTAGCATATTTCTTAAATTACATTTAAGACCGAAGACTTTTTAATGCCACTCTAAATGCTTTTTAAAACCAATATCGCAGTAAACACATGATAAAAAAAACCTGTAATTGGTCAGGAATTAAATTATAATGCATGCTGGCAGAGGATTATGTAGTCTAGCTTGAAGTGTTACTAAGCAATCTTATTTGAGATCAAACAACAAAACATATTTAAGGCGTGGGACATGGCTTATCTGATAATATAACTTTAACAAAACTGTTGCAAAAACTAGCTCTGGTTTATAAAGGATAGTGCATGAGTAGGCTATGAAAAAGTGTTTTTCTGCAGTTATCATCTGCTAGCTGGATGATTTTTCCCCAATGCTCTGAATCTGTTGTAACTACCTATTAATGTAACATCTTTTAATTAATTATTGCTAATAATTGTTGATTTTTGTGTGGGGGCAAACAGACTATCATCAATAAACAATACTTTTCCAAAAATAGGCCTATTCCTGATATTTGGCAGACCTAAAGCTAGCAGGAATATCTGTTTGACATAATAGGCTAATGTTAATTTATGTGGTGGCTTGAGTATTCAGCCAGTATACTGTGACTACCTTTGTTGTTGGTTCCTGTTCATTGCTATGTTTTGCAACTCTTTCATGAAGGGGTGATGTTTTTATCATGATAGTGAAGAAGAATATAAAATGTCTCACTGTGCTGCGCACTGACCTTGCGTTGGAATCATAGATTTTATAATTACTGGACTGAACCATTACTGTGACGTCACCCATTGGTTTGTTAAGATCTGGGTAATTTGGAGCCCCATGTTTGCTTCATGCGCTTTTGAGCAACTTTCATTGGAATGAACGACGCTTCGTGACGTACGCTCTATCCAGTTCTCTTAATACATCCATGGTCGACCTCCATTGGCCAGTAGCGCGGACGAGAAATCTAGCCTTTTTTATGGATATCTATGGGCGCAGACATCTTGGTTGCGGATGTGAGGATTTTATACGAGAGGGAGGAGTAATCTAGCTAGATAACATATATTAATTGGGATGCTAACGAAAAACAGTATTAAAACATAATGTAAAACAAAATGTTACCTTACTTACCGGAAAAAAAAGTGAAATCCCAACTCCTTTGAGTGTCTTATCGTACAACCGAACGTCATAACCACGCCCTAAACGCCCCTTTGCTTTATCGCCAATTTTAAAACCAACAAGACTATATTCAAAGAATGAACATCATGATAAATTGCCGAAGGCTTAAATCTAGCGATTGAGACCATACTCATTATGAAAATGTTTTTCTGAGGTAATAAATCAATTATATTATGTCTCTCATTCTACAGAAACCGAGCTCTTTTGCAACCAGACTATCGCCCCCAGAGGGAATTCAGATAGAATGCAGTTTTAAAGCCTCTTGCACACAGAGTCCGAAATTTTCGTATGCGTTTTATCGTATTCGTCAGCCATAAAGCTGGATTCACACCAGATCCGGCAAACTGGTTGCATTGCGGTCGGAAGTCAACTAATTTCAATAGCAAGCAAAGCGCACCACTGCGGCAAATCTACCGGAACCGGCAAAACGTGGATATGGTGCAGCGGGTGTGTCGCAAGAATTGAAATAAACCGGATGTTGATTTACCTCAGAGAAAGAGCTAATATGTCGCTTTCATCTATGGGTGTGTGAGATTGCAAGACAAGCTCTGACAGCTCAGTAGATAGTTTTCGTATTGTCAATGAATACTAAACTGAAAACAGCTCCTGCCAGTCGCCTTGCTGGAGATGGACAGTTGTATGCAATGTTGCCCACCATCTCGTAGATGCGGAAGATTGATTACGATGTTGATTGCGGTGTACAAGTGTGTCTGCATTGTGATGCCTTACAGGGATTTTTTGCCGTGTCTGGTGTGAATTCAGTTTAAGCTGGATTCACACCAGGTCCGGCAAACTGGTTGCATTGCAGCGGCAGTCCATTAATTTCAATAGAAAGCAATGCGCACCGCTGCGGCAAATCTACTGGAACCGGCAAAATGTGGATGCGGTGCGGCGGGTGTGTCGCAAGAGTGGAAATTATCCAACTTGTGCAGTGCTTTGCTGTACGGCGCCAGAACCAGAAGTTGATTTACCATGGAGAAAGAGCTAATAGCCTGTATCGCTTTCATCTATGGGTGTGTGGGATTGCAAGACAAGCTCTGACAGCTCAGTAGATAGTTTTCGTATTGTCAATAACCACTAAACTGAAAACGGCTCCTGCCAGTCGCCTTCCTGGAGGTGGACAGTTGAATGCAATTTTGCCCACCATCTTGTAGATGCGTAAGATTGATTACGATGTTGAATGCGGTGTACAAGTCTGTCTGCATTATGATGCCGTATGGCGATTTTTTGCCGTGTCTGGTGTGAATTCAGCTTTAAGCTGGATTCACACCAGGTCCAGCAAACTGGTTGCATTGCCGCGGAAGTTCATTAATTTCAATAGGAAGCAATGCGCACCGCTGCGGCAAATCTACCAGAACCGGCAAAATGTGGATGCGGTGCGGCGGGTGTGTCGCAAGAGTTGAAATAATACAACTTCTGCGGTGCTTCGCCGTACGGTGTTAGAACCGGAAGTTGATTTACCTCCGAGAAATAGCTAATATGTCGCTTTCATCTATGGGTGTGTAAGATTGCAAGACAAGCTTTGACAGCTCAGTAGATAGTTTTTGTATTGTAAATGAAAACTGAACTGAAAACAGCTCCTGCCAGTCGCTTTGCTGGAGGTGGACAGTTGTATGGAATGTTGCCCACCATCTCGTAGATGCGGAAGATTGATTACGATGTTGATAGGAAAATGTTCTCAACGTGCCCACCTGGTTAAATTAAGGGTAAATAAAAATAAAATAAAATATTGTCATTATTATAAAAGTACTTCTTATTATTCAGCCAAATATTGAGTAAACACATTAGTATTGTGTTTTTATATGATTATTAACTTATTTCCTTTACATTATTTACAGTCTGATAACACTGCATATTTTTTTATTTTGACCAATTGAAATTTTCTGCAAATAAATGCTCATAATTACAATAGTTTTATTTGGAATTTGGTAGAAATGTTGTCAGTAGTTCAAGGAATAAAAAACTAATACTGCATCTATCAATAGTAAAAGCAGAGAGACTAATGATTTTGCTGTGATCTCTTAATTTCATCCAAAGCTGTATATTAACATTCACGGAAATTATGTTCGAGCTGAATTTTCTTTTCCATATCCAAACATGCCCTTAGCAGCTGAGTCTTAAAGTCTGAAATAGAAATGTTTTCCATAATTATTTTCAACAGGGTCTGGCTTCCCAAAAGCAAATTTCATCACATTCTTAGGAGCTTTGTTAAATCTCTGAGCTGTTCCCCAAAGCTGTGCTAATATTATAATATTGCACTTGAAACGCTTGTTAAGAACTTCCCCAGACCACATCAAAGTAGTTTTTGGATATGTTATCAGCCATCCTGCATCACTTTATAGGCCTCTGCTAATCATTGAATCAATAGGTGTTTTTCTGCCCTGTGCCTCACACTTCACTGTGAATGCAATATCAATATTCCCAATATGTGCAATTACTACAAAGTCATGAATATAAAGTTGTTTCATGCTTGGGGACATTAAGTTGGTTTGTCATGTGCTTGAGAGATGTCTAGGTCAGGGAGATTTGTTTAACATATAATTGGCCAGGAGATAAACTGAGAATGAAACTTGGAAACTGTTTCATTGTTTTAGTTGAGAATAGCCATCATGTCTAGCATTACGTCCAATGACTTTCGAAAAAGGGTGAATGTTAAAGCCATGGCGGAGTGAGCCAGTTAAACTTTACACACGGATTAGGCTCGGGTAGTGAACAAAAAATATTTTAGTTCCTTGGTGTGCACTGTATGATGACCTGAAA
>JACXGM010001624.1:35403-53265 GCA_016801145.1 Umbra pygmaea
GGGGGGGGGGGGGTTATGGACACGAAACAGATGCCCTAAACACTTGTACACCTTCCTGCTCATCAGCTAGTGCGTCCTCACTTATTTCCTGCATACTGACATTATATTTGTGGACTGCAGCTCTGTAAAGCTTTTTACACGGTGGTGAGCTCAGCCCATCACACTCAGTGTAAAAGTGAATCCACATCTCTGGGATGCTGCAGTTGATCACTGCACACTACAACACCAGGAGCCGCAGGAAGGCAAAGATGATCATCGCTGCTGCTAGCCACCTGAGCCACGATGTCACAAATCCCTATGTGTATGTCGATAGTAGAGACAGGAGCGAAGGAGTTGTACTAATGCAATAGCGTTTATTTTCGAATACATCGAATAAACCAAAACAATACTGCCATGTGGGGCTTCTTAGCGAATAAATGGACACACACTGGAACACGTAACAGGAACATTAATCGACAAGAGAAAAGGAGGAACACAAGGGCTAAATACTAAATCACATGAGAGACAATAGGGAACACCTGTGCCAAATCAACACATACAAGGACCCACAATGATGACATATACACCCCAACACCTGCAAGACACCGAAGGGACGCCAGGGGGAACCAAACACCACAAACATGAGGGAGCATCTCCAAGGGAACATGAACACAGGAAACAATCAACTAAACCACTGTATAATACTGAAAACACTGAGAACGTAAGACAGAAACACAGGAGACCTAACTGAACGAAAAAGGGTCTTCATATACAGCCCACACAGGGCTGGACGTTACACACGTCCTGGTCCAGCCACTCAGGTCCACCAGACACCAGCAGTTCAGAAGCATCCATCCTGTCCAAAACAACCAGACTGCGTAACAGCTTTTTCCCGCATATCATCTGGCTGTTAAATGGCCTGAACTACTAACCACTTGATTACCTGACAAACTTCTTTCTACTCCTTTTTGAACATGGGAATTTCTTATTTGAACTACTTATAATGATTTTGGAAGATTGTGTTGATGTACATGTTTTTGCTTATCTGTTGTTTTATTATATATATATATATGTGTGTGTGTGTGTGTGTGTGTATGTACTGTATGCATATATATATTTTCTTTTTTACATGTTAAAAATAAACTACTACTACTGCTACCTCTAGACCAGAGATGCCACAAGATACTTTTCTGAGTTGAGCTGAGTTCACAACCTTTGGGAAGTTCCTCAGTAAGACCCTATTTACCATATATATATATATATATATATATATATATATATTGGTGTAGTCATTAGACAGTCCAGCATATGGCACAAGATTTTCACTGTACTGTACATGCAATTACATCTGTGTCTCCTGTATGTGACAAATAATAATAATATTTACTTGAAGTACCTGCTTATTATCCATGTATAAATGTAATACATCACGTTCCAAATTATTATGCAAATTATATTTTACACTGATTTATCTAAATAGTTGATGCAAATGGCAGTCAGTATAATTTTCAAGTCACCAACAGTTAGAATATAAGTAGAATTTCATTGAACAAACCACAAAATGAAAAACAGTATTTTTTTCTGAAATCATATTTACTGAAAACAAAAGCTATTTCAATCAAACACATCTTAACAGGGCAAGTTACATGTCAACATAGGACCCCTTCTTTGATCTCACCTTCACAATTCTTGCATCCATTGAACTTGTGAGGTTATGGAGAGTTTCTGCTTGAATTACGTCACAGCCTTATTGGGACATGGTGACCATCCACTACTCCATTCATCTGGACCATCCAGGGTTGCATGGCACTCATCAGTAAAAAAGATTATGTATTTTTGGGCCCACTGCAACTGTTTCTGCTTGTGAGCATTGGTTAGGGTTGGCCAAAAAGTAGGTTTATTCACAAATGCAAGACTCTGGAAAATCCGACACCTTCAGGTTTGTGGGACTCCAGAGGCACCAGCAGCTTCAAATACCTGTTTGCTGCTTTGTAGTGACATTTTAGCAGCTGCTCTTTTAATCCGATGAATTTGTCTGGCAGTAACCGTCCTCATTATGCCTTTATCTGCACAAACCCACCTGTGCTCTGAATCATTTACAAATTCATGAAATATCAAATGTTTTCATACCTTGGCCAAGGCATTGCACTACTTGATGCTTTTCTGCAGCAGAGAGATACTTTTTCTTTCCCATATTGCTTATTCCCATATAAACCTGTAGCCTGCTTAATAATGTGGAACATCCTTCTTAATTAAGTTTCCTTTAATTGGGCTCACCTGGCAAACTAATTAACACAGGTGTCTGAGATTGATTTCAGTGATCCAAAGAGCCCGGAGACACAATATCATCTATGAGTTAACTAAATATTTATTGTCTATGACACTTAATTCCAATATGCATAATAATTTGGAAAGCAACGTATATGGCCATATATAAAAAAGTGTAATGTATATTATAAAATATATGACCATAGATTTTAATTACATATTTAAATGTGAAATACATTAAAAAAAATATTACCAGATATTTTATTGACATACATTTCATACCCCTAATTATCACATATACTCTATATACACTAACATCAATATCCCACATAAAAATTAATTCTTGTTTGAATTTATAGAGTATAGGCTAATTGTTAACTGAACATAAGGCAAGACAAAATGTAGTAGTATTTCCATAGAATGTACATAAATAATCTCATATATACATCGACAGACATTATACATGACTTTTACACACTGTAAAACATAGGTAAATGCAGATATGGATATCAAATGTGGAAATGTATGTTGCATATACCCTAAGAAAATGGCACATTTTTGTATATTTTGACATATATGTAGATAATGTGATGATGTTTCCACCATATATGCCAATATCAGAAATATAAGTTATATACATATATTGCCATAAATTGGGTATTACCAGTGTTATCGTTTATTGTATTACCCTATACTGTCAATTACACCATGTCCAAACCATCAATTTACTTGAGCAACAAACAACCTGGGTAGACTAGTAGGGGAGAGTCAATGGATGAAAGAATCTGACATGTTTTCGGGTTAGTATTAGTGAAGGTGTCTCTTGGCCTAAACTAGATGGTTCCCTCCCTTATAGTTGTGATACTCTTTAGTTCTGCTTGCCCCCCCAAAGCACACAGATTAGGTGGTCTGTTAAACTCCCAGCACGGTATTTATTTAGAAATGTATGAAAAGGGCAAACTGTGGATGCCTAATGACCGATGCAGTGTCACCGGCGCAATCCAAAGTCTTTTATCATTTTACAGAGTGCCTTGTCCTCTGTGTAACCCTCATTATATTTGAGCTAATGTTAGGGATGAGTACGGGCTAGTGATAAAGCACTGTTCTATTCCTTCTATTGCACAGAAAAGGAAACAGACATTGTGCAATTGCTCTGGAGAAAACTATATAAAATGCATATAAAATTACTTATTTTATTAGGGGCACAATGGGCCTATGACTATTTCACTTGATGCCCACAAGATGGCAGTCACACCATTCAATCAAAATGTTCCTCTGCCTTACGTGGTGTTTTCATTATAACATGGATATGTTGACGATTAGTTCTACACTCGTCTCAGTGGAGTAGATGACTGATGGTGCATCTACAAATATGCTACGCAAACAAACCCGAAAATAACATTAAGATCAGGATCCGCCAATGAAAGATGGGATAGGATAAAGGAGCAAAATGTATGCTGTGTACATTTTGACATTCACATTTCTTGAGTGCCGTTGTACTGTTGTCCCTATATGCTTTTTAAAAAACTGCAAATTGTTCTAAATCTAAAACAAAAAAATATTAATGTTTTTTCAGACTTTATCCTTCCTCCTTTTTGAGAAAAAGCAATACTGATCACCCATATGTACAATCCATATAAGAAAGGGTTGGCATAGAATTGTTTATATTGTCAGTTTCTATTTAAAAAGCAATATGAGAAGTGGTAATTATTTATCAAATACCTTATCTACAAATGGAAGCAATGAGAGGTGAATTTTCATGTAGGCATGGCTCGAAACACAATATTGTGAATATTGTTGATAGTCAGTTCAACTTAGTTTGATACAAATGTCAACATGCAGTCCAAAAATTATTGAAATCAAATGGAGCAACCGTGTTGAATCACACAATGGACGGCCCTTAGAGAGAGGCTGCCTTAACTATCAGTGAAATTGTCTGTATTAATGGCTGAATGAAGCCGCAGGGAGTAAACTGCGTTGCAAAATGTTAAATAGGCCATTTAATGATTAAAATTGAACAGCATCTCAGGATCTGGGCACACTATTCATAAACACTCTAGGTCTCGATAACAATGCTTACAAGGCTCAAAGAGACTTAATACACTATAATCAGTGTTAATATTGTTTACCACTCTGCACACTCGGTTCATGAACCTGTACTGTTTATTGCCACACCTTACACAAACTACTCCCACAACATCCACTTATAGAACACTGATGGACACTAAGTACAGGAAGAGCCTGAGGAGAGGAGGAAATGTAAGGAAATGGTAGACTGCATGAACACACTTGTCAAGGTTATTGTTTATTGGTTTAAATAAACAGTAGGGGAATTCACTTTACAGTATGAGAATTGTTTAAAACATAATCCTCAAAGCATAATAACTTTATACATATCAGTCATCGTGAATAGGATGTTGTCAGATCTGACATTCTGTTGATGGTGAATTGTTAATTGATTTGACCCTGGGTGTTTGAGTCATTGGAAATAGAATGCACTCAGCATGAGAGGGGAGCAAGGAAGACTGCATAATTTCTTCTGCTCGATTGCATGGGAGTAAGAATTAAACAAATGGCAAGAGGCAAAGGATTTCTATTCTGCCATCTGCATCGATCTGCATGAAGTGTTTGCAATGATTGCATAAAGAATTCGGCCTGCCTTCTCTGGATGGAGTTAAAAAGTATGGAATTACAGGAGATTAAAATGAATCAAAATCTTAGTAATGAGCATTGCGTAGAATACTAATGGGTTTGTTTCAAGTAAACCAGATTGCTTTACTTTATTTGGGCATTTTTATGCTTTACTGGATATGAAAGTGGTGACTGATAAAGAAGATTTTTTGCTAAAATTGCATGAGGTCAGATTTAAAAACATGATGCAGCATCAGATTTTGTCCTGGAAGCAAAGGCCTAGACCGCTGGACCCATCATTTTAACATTACTTAATCACACACATTCATGAAAAGTGTTTTGATTATTTTCAGCAATGGCCATTGGAATGTTACAGGGAGAGAAGGAGTAATTAGGGTTAACTGACATGCTCATGGACAGGACGACAGAGCTTTTACCATGGTGGTTGGGGGATTAGAACCAGGAATATTTCGGTTGCCACTCTAACTACTAGGCCATCTTGACACCCAATGATAGATTTTGATTCCGATCTATTATTCGTAAGAACTGTCTAATTATTTATTTGAGACCGGAACTTGTACTGGATGCTTATAGCATACTGTGCCTACTGGTTATCACCCTCTACAGAAGATGGTGACATTTTAAAACCAATGATATATTTGCATTCAAATTCAAATGTATGCATTTGTGCTTTTTAAAACACAATAAACCAGTGATTCTTTGATCCCCTCTTTGAGACCAGCCTAGAGCTTTCAGGCATAGACAGTGCCAGTTAAACCCTTGGGGATAACGACGGAGCTTTTGGCTCATACAAGATCACTTTTGATCTCCATGCTAATAAGCAGTCTATTCTATTTCCATTTACTGTTGTATGGCCTTTTGCACACCTGCATAGCAATATCCCACAGGTATAGCGATGAACTGAGAGAAACCAGGCATATTTACATATGCTTTTGTGGACTTTACCCAAAAACGTAGATGGCAATTATATTTGGACAGACCATGAATAATATTACAAAGACATTCAATAGGGTTATATAAATAATTTAAACATCCACCAAGGCAAATGTCATCTGTTTCAGTCTTATATGATTTAGATCAAAGAATTAAGAATACGGAGAACCCCCTCTTGTTCTGATTTGTGCTTTACCAGCCAATATTCGTTGAGGCAGTTCAAATGATTTGTTATAGTTTTTCTATATTTCAATAATGGGCAATGATGACATCTTTAGAATTATACATGTCATCTGAAAGTGCAAACACCCAACTGCTCTACAAATATGTTCAAGTTAATTTGCAATATACAAACATCATAACAGTGATGGGAAGCCAGGCTTCCACCAGAAACGTGGCAGATATAATTAAGAATGTATCTTTTATTTCAATTGTGTTTTCTTCATTTCCCTTTATTTTCGCAAGTGGCTGAATCTCTAGAGCATGAGTCTTTATAGGCCCATGTCACGGTCTTCCTTATGGGACCTGACATTCTCTGTGTTGTTCATATACACCGATCAGCCATAACGTTATGACCACCTGCTTAATATTGTGTAGGTTCCCTTTTCATGCCAAAACAGCAGCCCCATACGCAACAAACTGTGATGCACTGTGTTCTGACACCTTTCTATCAGAACCAGCATTCATCTTTTCAACAATTTGCGCTACAGCAGCTTGTCTGTTAGATCAGGCCACACAGGTCAGCTTTTGCTCCCCATGTGTACTTGGCAGTGTCAGATGCACAGATACATAATGTCCCAGAGGTTCTCAATTGGATTCAGGTCTGGGGAACGTGAGGGCAAGTCAATGGCATCGATGCCTTTGTCACCCATGAACTGCCACATGAGGCCAGGCATTGTCCTGCACCACGAGGAACTGCACCAGCGTAAGGTCTGACGATGGGTCTGAGGGTTTCATCCCGGTACCTAACAGTAGTCAGAGTATCGTTGGCTAGCCCGTGGAGGTCTGTGCAACAGGATATGGCATATCCTCCAAGGATATGCGTCCCCAAACAATCACTGACCCACGCCAAAGCGGTCATGCTGGATGGTGTTGCAGGCAGCAAAGCGTTGACCACGGCGTCTCCAGACTCTTTCACGTCTGTCATGTGCTCAGTGTGAATCTGCTCTCATCTGTGAAGAGAACAGTGTGCCAATGGTGGACCTGCCAACTCTGGTGTTCTCTGGAGAATGCCAATCAAGCTGCACGGTGCTGGGCAGTGAGCAAAGGTCCTACTAGAGGACGTCAGGCCCTCATGCCACACTCATGGAGTCGGTTTCTGACATTTTGGTCATTTTGTAGGATTCTGGCAGTGCTCCTCCTGTTCCTCTTTGCACAAAGAATCAGATACTGGTCTTGCTGCTGGGTTGATGCCCTTCTACGCCCCTGTCCAGGTCTCCTAGTGTAACAGCCCGCCTCCTGGTATCTCCTCTATGCTCTTGAAATTGTACCTGGGAGACACAGCAAACATTCTTGCGAAGGCATATATGGATGTGCCATCCTGGAGGAGCTGGACTACCTGTGCAACCTGAATGGGCTGCAGGTACCAACTCATGCTACCAGTAGTGCCAAGGACACAAGCAAAATGAGAACTAGAGAAGAATCAGGAAAAAAACAGTCAGAAAAAAACATTCCCTTTTTGGGGGTTGTCCTGCTGTTACCTCTCCAGTGCACTTCACCACAACAGATTACTAACTGAACCGATCGATATCCCTGAAGTTTAATTGACTTAGTGTTACACTGTGATGATTGCATGTTCCCTTCATTCTTTTGAGCAGTGTACTTTGAAAATACATTGTACTATTTGTCCTTCATCATGCTGCTATTCACTCTTCCCTGATTTAATGATGACATCTAGACATCTAACTACTGTGACAATTGTCAGTTTAATTTGTTAATGAGCTTTCACAGACCCCCGAAATGAAAAGGTTTAATTCAAATGAAACATGTAGTAATTTACTGGACTAAAAAAAAGTTTTTTTTACGTCTTGCTCACTTGGCAGTACAGTCTAACAGGGTGATTTGCTTTGAGGAATTTTCAGACACAAAATAATGCTTTTATGTTTTTGTACAGATATGGCATGCAAGCATACGTCCAGAAGCAATTGTTTAAAAAAAAGAACAATCTAAGAATGTGCACCAGCTCCCCATTTATAGTAGTGTCACTCGTTCAAAATTGACTCCTGCTATGCTACTGTCACGATATTCACACTAAAAGTGAAAACTGAAGTGGTACTGGTATCCATAGATCCAACATTTGTCCCTGTGTAAGTTGATCACTTTGGTACCACATGCCTGGAGTTTTACTAATGCTGTACGTCTTAAGCCAACAAGAAAAGGACCACAGGCATTGTGTTGGAGAAGCTTAATGCATATTCAAAGACCTTAAGATCAGAGGAGTGAATTTGTGTGTAAATGTATTGATTAAGAAAGAGGTTTTATAGCTTTATAACTCAGTCTCTGAAGGAGGAAGTAGACCTCTCACCAGCGAAATTCTACCTCCCTATTAAACTGAAATACTTCTCTATGCAAACATTTGTTTAAATCTGACTTACAATTTCCCTGGTTTTGCTGTTCTACCAATCGTTTTATTTATATTTTCTACAAATTGTTGAGGAATACAATTGTTTTCCTTTCTTCAAAGGCGCAATTCTCTTTCTCCCGCTGTCAATCACAAAAGCTTACAATGCACAAACCATTCTCCGTTTAGTTGAGGAAACACAACCCGCAATGTACATGGCCAGTCCGTGTTGATGTGGTCAAAGGAAAATAGGCTTTAGTGTCCATAAACTGAGATAGGGGTGTGCTATGACCACAGTTGTTTTGTAGCATAAACACAATTCAGTGGTCTCGGACAGGGACAGCGGGATGCGCTGTGGAAAGGTACAGCTGCAGACGCCAGGCAGATGTGGTCCCCAACAGCAGTGACATTGGCACCAGTATAGCAGGGGGGGCACAGGACGAAGACAGGAAGGAGTCATCAGGCCACGTGGTTTTTAAGCATATACCAAGGGTTTGGGTCCTCCTAGTATCAACATGACATCAGAAACATAAGAATGGGCATGCCTCAGAATGACCCTAGTCCTCATACACTATTGCAACATAACATCTGGGGACTGAGATGATGGGGTCTTTAGACGTGGCCCTGCACAAAGAAAACCTTGGGCAGGAGCAAACAGGCATGATTCAAACCCACCCACACTGCCAAGACCACACGACCAAAGCTACACCAACCACCCAGCAAGTCAATGGATTTAGGTATGCTGACATGGTCAAGATGATCTGCTGAAGTACAAACCAAGCATCAGAATGTGAAAGAAAAGTGATTTAAGTAACTTTGAACGTGTCATGGTTGTTGGTGCCAGACGTGCTGGTTTAAGTATTTCAGAAAGTGCTGATCTACTGGGATTTTCCCAAACAACCATCTCTAGGGTTTACAGAGAATGGTCCGAAAAAGAGAAAATATCCAGTGAGCGGTAGTTCTCTGGGCGAAAATGCCTCGTTGATGGCAGAGGTCAGAATGGCCAGACTGTTTCGAGCTAATAGAAAGGCAAGAGTAACTCAAAAAACCACTCATTATAACCAAGGAACTGTATGCATCTCAGAACATGGAAACAGTGCTCAATTTGAAGGGGATCCTGCCGGAACCAGATCCGGCACCTCTCAGAATTCGTAATTTTTGTTCTGGGACCTATTTTGGCCAGATCTGCTAGCTCTCACGCATGATTTGTCTATTTTCCAGTTAGCTGTCTATACTGTAAACATTCTAATAAAACGGATAAGAGTTCAATCAACCTATTGTTCCTCACTAATTAGTTGCTAACTGATATAAAGCTGTCATGTACGGTAAAAGTGCAGATTCATCCTACGAGTTGAAACTCTGTGGACGTCAAAGCTGTGGACGTCAGCCCCAAAATACTTAGGGCCAGACCAAATACATCCAGAGCAAAAGTGAAGGTCTCTACTTGACTACTGGGCTGTTTAGTATTATTTAGGTGTACTGAGCTGCTGCGCTTTTGTATAAATTGTTCTGTTACCTCTGAACTTGCTGGATCCTTTTCCCTCTCGCGTGCCTTTGTGTTCCGACACTTTCAATTTTACAAATTAAGCACTGCGTACAACAGATTGAATGAGTTTTAGACCATGTCTTAGGCTAACCAGCTACGACGTGACTCATAAGCATACAACATATAATTTGGCGCTCTGGCACACGCGGCAACACTTTCTGTGTAAACACTATTTTAAGCCAGAATTGACCGTTAATCATTACAGTTTATAACATTTATTTAGATAAAATAATATGTTACTAGCAGGGCTGGGCGATAAATCAATATTATATCTTTATTGAGTTTTTGAAAAACATATTGAGAAAAATATGCCTGGACTAAGACATAGCTCAATAACAGCGGGTTTTGTTCTTAAGAAACATCCAACACATATAGAGTATACTTGGGTCTTAACTTGTCAAGGCAAGTAAATTGCTAATATATACTTTTATTCTTGTTAATGTAGTGAATAAAGTAATGTAGGCTATCATTTGCAATTCCTGACACAATAAATCCCTTCTAGGCCACTGTAGCTCGCCATGGTGTTGTAAAGTTCTCTCAAACACACAACACTATGTGGAAGACTCGTCCTCTCTTTCTCAAGCTCTTGGACACTTGCTCTGTATGTGTGAGCGAGAGAGAGTAAACAAAATGTATATTTTCATTACCAAAACTGCTTTTGTTGTTCATATTTGGGCCGGGTCTGTTCAAGCAATGCCCAAATCTGCTTTAAAATTTTAGCATTTCTTGGGAAACAGTAGGGCTATTAGAAGCTTGTTTGTTCATCATTAAGTTATTTTCATTAACTGAATTTTTACATTAAAAGTAATAAAAGTATTAGCCTACAATTTGTTGCACACGTTGCAATTTTTCAAATGTGTATTGTGTGTTGCTGTGCCGCGCGGAAAAGACAGAGGTGATGAGAGTAGTTAACGACTACTCACCCATGGATGTAAATTAAAGGGACACAAACAGACTAGTCACCTCTCGTTTGACATCATCTGAAAAACCCAATGTAATGTATATTATATTGAGATAATGGCCATCTGGAGCAAAGAAACAGAAGACCAGCTGATCCTATTGATCCAGGAGACGACACTGCTGTACAACATCACAGAGAAATGTTATGTGAACAGTTGCAAAAGCTCAACTCTGGGGTGAAAAAGAAAATGCACTCACAATATGCTTTAAGTTATTCTGCGCTAGGGCATATCAAACATGTAACGTTAACGTTTAATATAGTTTAATATAGTTTACTTTCCTTACTGTCTCCTCTGCAGAAATTGTACTAACGTTAATAGTCTAAATGGAGCACTTCTGTGGAATTGCTACTTTTGCTTAGTAATATAACATCTGAGTAAGTCGTATATTAGTAAAAATAATGTTTGTTTACACAGCCTATGAATATATTAATTAGACATAGGCACAATGCTTCAATGTGTTGCTTTGGTTTTCAAAAAAAGAACAGAAGAAGAGGTAGGAATTGTGTGTATGTTTGATTTTTTCTGCTTTGTAATTTTATATTGATAATAAAAAAATACTTATTTTGATGAGTCGTTAGCACATCTCTGGCAGAGTAAACACCAGACAAGATTGTATTTCATACTACAGCCAAATTATTTATATACATACAAGATATCAGAGAACAGCACAGGCATAAACATTTGCTAAATTTTTCCCCACTGGAAAGGCACAGCACCAATGTCAGAATTAAAGTAGCAACATAGTTCATCCCTGTGCAGTTTGGCCTGTGTTGTTGCATTGGTTGTTTGGGTGCAGGGAGGCCTGCCGAAGATCATGTTCTTCTCTCCATCTTCCTGGGATGGTATTGTGATCCGGTTCTTCCTGGTCAGTGATTCCCACCATGCAGAGGTCAGTTCTCTGTATGCAGGACGTTTTGCGGGGCACAACTAGCCAAAACAATGTTCTCTACTTTAGCAGTGTCTTGAATATTGATGGCGGTTAAAACAAACAAAACAGCTATCTAGGATGCCAAAGGCATTCTGCCACTCTTCCACTGTGTCCGGCCACTGAAAGAGAAGAAAAAACTATGTAAACCCTGAATACAAGCTTGTTAAAGTAAGACACTTAATTATATAATTACATTGGCCAGTGACGAAAAAATTAAAAATATGCATTATACAACACTGCAACTACAACAATGATAATGTATAATGACAAATGCCTACAGACAGCACTGTGTAATACAGACTGCACTTGACGGATTGTTGATAACCCAACTCGGAACTGGTTAGAAAGGCTTCCGAATCTTTCGCCTGTTAAACAATAAGAACATAAACTCAGTTATAAAATTCGTTATTTATGGCAGACCATCTTCTGGAAGGATTGAAATGTATGTTTATATGTGTTTTAATCACTCTGATTTTACTTGTGTGGCCTCTAGGTCTTGTTGTTGTGTACTGATATGGACCTGTGTGTCTGGAATAACATTTTATTGAATTGATTGATCACACTCATGGTAAGTCATCACCAAAAAACATAGCATAAGGATCGAAATAAAGTGCAGTAATATAGCTATTGTTAGCTTGGTTACCTGTAGACAATACGCACAGTGTCATCATCAAACGTTACCCAACGGAGATGCAGTCCTGTTCGTTTGTGTTTCCCGTCTTATAATTGGAATGAGAAGTTGCTTCAGTGTGTGGAACTGAGTGGGAAAGAGCCGAGCGAAGTTTCATTCAACTCGAGCTCATGACACAGGTTTGGAAAAGCCCCTTCATTCTGCCGCTGTAGAATCCATGATTTGACCATGATTTCTTTGTATTTGTCGCCTCCGCTTCTTCTTTTGCTCTTCGACCAACAAAAGGCAGAGGGCTCCCAATGCCAGTACAGTTTGCAAGTCTTCATCGGACACTCTCTGCTATGCAATCAGGTTTCCGAGCTGGTCATGGCTGCACCTCTGCCACACTCAAGGTTTTAAATGATATCACTAATGCCATTGATAAAAGACACTACTCCGCCGCTGTTTTTATTGACCTAGCCAAGGCGTTCGATTCAGTCAATCATCACATCCTTATTGGTAGACTCCGCAGCCTTGGCTTCTCCAAAAACTGCCTCGACTGGTTCACCAACTACTTTTCTGACAGGGTTCAACACGTTAAATCAGAGGGTCTGCTGTCTGGACCTATGGATGTCTCTATGGGGGTGCCACAGGGTTTGATTCTTGGGCCGACACTTTTTTCTGTGTATATCAATGATGTCACTCATGCCTCTGGTGACTCGCAGATTCACCTCTATGCGGATTGGATATGGGGCGGAATTTATTATGCATGGTGGAATCCAGTCTGGGCTTCTTTAAAACAGGAGTGACTGCAGCTGGTTTGTAGATCAAGGGGACAGCCGTGGGTGAGGGAGAGGTTGATAATGCACGTGAAGTAGGGACAGAGTGTAGGCAGGCTTTAATGAGAGCTGCAGAAGTGGTTTTAGCTTACATTATAAGTTTAGAGATATAAGCAGATAAGCACGAATGTCTTTACATGTCCGCAGGAACATCTAAAAATCAGCCAGACATCGTTGAATCCAAGTTACTGACTCAAAATGGACTCAGGTGAGATTTTTAAGCCTGTAGACACAACACATCAACAGAACTGATTTTCCCTGTCCGATCCCAGGTAGAGACTCTAAGTTACAGTTATTTTTTCACTTCAGATTTCTATTGTACTTGTCACGAATAAACATGTAAAACCATATAAAGTACATTACACAACATATTTTTTTCCCATTCCTTTCACCAAAGTAATTACTTAACATAGGTTTACTTTGAATACATCCATATATTTTTCAGCTGAGTTTGTGGACAAACACAGGGCTGTTCTCACTCAGAGGGTTACCACGGTGATGCCCATAGCAGATTACCTGCTCCAGATGGGTGTGATCCACGATGAGGCGTACTCTAACATCAGCGCTGCCCAAACCAGCCCGGCCAAGATGAGGGAGCTGTACATGGCTTTACAGACAGGAGGAGTTAAAGCCAAATCAGCCTTCTACACAAGCCTCCTGAAAAACGCTAGGTTTTTGGTCGAGGAGCTGAGTATGTCTACCCTCAAATACTCACAAACACAGCAGATAATATATACAGGAATGCTATTGTAAGTTGTCTTTCCTTGTGACACATCTACTTTTATTGTCTATAAATAACAGATGCAAAATACAAATCCTTGACAATTACTGTTAATTACTTATTTTCTATCAAAAATCACTTTACTGTATAATGATCTTGATGATGACGTGAGCTTGTTTGTGTCAAGTTGGTGTAGTTTGTTGTGTGGCATACTTATATACCCTTCAATGCTCTTGTGCAGTAGTTTAATAGAAATATACAAAATACAAAAAATATTACAGATATTGATTATGTTAGCGTTGTTATTACATGTATTGCTTAATGTATTGCAAAGATCAATAGGTTGGATTATAGTGCTGCTTCAGAGGCAGAATTTTCCGGAATGATGTCTGAAAAGTATAAATGCTATGATTTGACAATCGTTTAACTCAGTGTATGCAGCTGGGTGTGTGTATAGATCGTAAAATGTTAAGCCACAGGAAAGAATTTCCATAGGATGGTGGGAAAGGATATCGGGGTTAAACCTACGAGACAACCATAGATGAAGGCTAACCCTGAAAGGTGTTTTTACAGCTCAAACCCCAGTTAAGGTGGGGTAACGGTGGAAAGATAGCGAATTAATGGCACCACAATTGATTTGAAGACATCTAGTGGGTGCATCTGTTAATCTTGAGTGTAAATGATAAACAAAGACAATGGGTCAGAGGCCAACTGGACACAGATAAATCCGTTAGAAAAGTCTTAGACTAGATGGTGCCAGGGAGGTAATGAGAGGTAGAACCAATCAGGAAGTGCTGTAGTATGTGACATCATTTTGGTTATTAATTAAAAAAGACACATGTAAAGGGATGGAGTATTTTACAAAATAACCTGGCTTTTCTCAGTAACGAATAAAGTCTTTGCTCTTTTTACCACAAATCCTATGTTTTATTTTTATTTTTATAAATTAGATACCACAATTGTTGCTAGCTGTGAGTCTAACACTTCGAGTCTTCCAGGAGGGGCTGCGTCCACAGAGACTGAGAACACTAAGCAGTCGGCAGGTATTAAAGCTATTTCGTTTTACATCCACAACATTGATAATTAAATGAATACATTGTCTTATGTCAAGTAAACTGATTTAAAGATTATGAAAGCATCCCTATAGTGACATAATACTGGTGGTAGAACATCTAATGACAACTCATTGGCATGAGTTTATTGTAATATTAAAAAAGTTAAATAAATGTCTGTTTTGATTTAGCTATTTAAATGTTATTCAACTATTTTATATCTACATGCCTTTTCTTAAAGTATGTCTGTTTATGTCTAATTAATTAAGTGTCAATATCGGCACCAGATCTTGTGTAGTAAAATGTAGAATAAATATATTTCTGTGTGTCTAGGGAACAAAATAAAAGTTCCTCTACTGCTGGTGTCGACTCTGGATGAACTGGACTCAAAACAATTGGAGAGATTTCAAGGGTACCTGAATTACGGTGTGACAGGTTTTGATCCAATCCCCAATAGCCAGCTGGAGAATGCTACCACGATGAAGACGGTGGATTTATTGGTGACCAGATGGTGTGATGACGGTGCTTTAATCAACACACAGAACATTCTGAAATTAATGGGACTAAACAAACTGGCTAATGCGTTAGTCAAGAAATAGACAAATGAATGTCTAGATGTGTTTCCAAAACAAAGTGCTTTTATTTTGTTTATGCTGTATATACTGCATATGGTGTTGAATTGATGTGAAATCATTTGAAAGCTCTTTGGGTGTCACAGATGGGGGGAGACGTCAGGCCGCTTCATGTCATGTTAGAGTAGCTTGAATCATAGGTAAGATATGGAAGGTTACATTTAGGACCAATAGAAAACCAGGGAACATCTGAATTGTATGACTGTGAGCCTTGTCTATTTCTGCTTTACAATGCTAACACAGGTTGAGCATGTGTAATGTTAGACACATGTTGTGTGAAGTGACATTTTTGACCTGACATAAAAATTTAACAAACGTTTTTTATTAGAAATGTGACTGATCTTTTAACCTTTTTCCTTTAATACTTTTTTAAGTAGGTATCTTTTTAATTGTTTAAGAGGTGCAGGGCAAACCTAGGATGTAATTGTGAGCAGGGATGGGTGAAGATACGTACATATTTATATCATAAATATAGAAAATATAAATCCAAATGTATTTTACAATAAAATACCAAATACTTTAATTTTTGTGTATCAAAAGAAACCCCTAAATACAGCAGCCACACATTGTATCAAAATAAAATACTGTATTGTATTTTAATAATACTCAAAATACTTTATCAAGGGTCCATGAAATCTCTTTGCAAACATTCAATTTATTGGCTTATTTGATCCATCCATTCACACTGACTTAGTTGATGCTCATATCTAAATTTGACATGTTCTACATTTAAGTCATTTAGCGTACAAGGACATTCCCCTGGAACAACTTAGACTTCTCACAAGGTATTTTGATACAAAATAAGAAGCAATTTTGATACAAAATATGAAGCGATTTCCATCAAGCCTACCAATTACAAATTAGAAAATCTTATTTTGTATTTGAAATACGTATTTTTAATACATGTATCACAAATGCTGTCCATCCCTGGTCGTGAGGTAATATATTTGTCTTGTTATTAGAATTTTCTGCTATCCTACACCACTGTATACAAATCCTACACCACTGTATTTGCATTTATCATGTCTATGTGATCATTGGGATACAAAAAAGCATGTGAGTCTCTGCTCCTAGAAATGCTGAATAAACATGGTGTTTTTAAACTTCTTGCCTTTCCGATTTTACCCTTTATTGCTTCGTCCCAAATTAGTCATGTCCAATTCAGTTTTACATTGACATTTTCTGTCGTTTAGCAGACAGACTTTTTCAGATGTACTTACAGTGAGTACATACATTTAAGATAACCTAGTTGTCTTTGCACAGTTAAAACACAACTACATTGCAATAATAATATGCAATTGCAGAAAATCTGAGCGCATGTGGCGGAAGACAAAACTTGAAGTCCATTATGACATCTATAAAAACACCCTTCATGCCTTCAATGTAGAACTAGGCAAAGCTATACAGACCTTTTTCTCAAATATTATAAACAGCAACTTTAACAACACACGCACTCTTTTTGCTACTGTGGAGAGATTAACAAAACCCCCAAGTCACATACCCAGTGAAATGCTCTCAGACATTAAATGCAGTCTTCTCAGAGAAAATCAATAATATCAGAAAGGTGATCACCACATCTTCGAGTAGCGCTGAGTTCAGACAGATCAGACCACAACCTCAGAAATTAGTCACTGTGTCTGTTTTCGAAGCAATTAATGGTAACATTCTGGAAAAAACAGTACAGCACCTTAAAACATCAATCTGCGCCCTTGACACACTTCCCACATCTTTTTTTAAAAGTGTGTTTAACTGTTTAGAAGCAGATCTCCTAGAATTGATAAATTCCTCACTTCTTTCTGGGACTTTTCCAAAGTCCCTAAAAACTGCAGTTGTTAAGCCCCTCCTGAAAAATAACAATTTGGATCACACTGTACTGAGCAATTACAGACCAATCTCAAATCTCCCTTTCATAAGCAAGATCATTGAAAAGTTGTTTTCAATCAGCTGAACAAATCCTTAAGCTCAAATGGACACTTTGACAATTTTCAATCTGGCTACCGACCACATCACAGTACAGAGACAGCGCTCGTAAAGATAATAAATGATATTCACCTCAATACAGATACAGGCAAACTATCAGTGCTGGTAGTACTCGACATTAGTGCTGCATTTGACACTGTCGACCACGACATACTTCTTGACAGGCTGGAAAACTGGGTCGGGCTTTCTGGGATGGTCCT
>JACXGM010001625.1:0-45661 GCA_016801145.1 Umbra pygmaea
GCCCTTGCCTGTCACCGTGCCCTTGCCTGTCACCGTGCCCTTGCCTGTCACCGTGCCCTTGCCTGTCACCGTGCCCTTGCCTGTCACCGTGCCCTTGCCTGTCACCGTGCCCTTGCCTGACCATGACCCTTCCCTGATACCTAACCATTTCCCAGAGCCTGCCCTTTTCCCAGAGCCTGCCCTTTTCCCAGAGCCTGCCCTTTTCCCTGAGCCTGCCCTTTTCCCTGAGCCTGCTCCTCTCCCAGGGCCATGTCCTGCTCCTCTCCCAGGGCCATGTCCTTCTCCTCTCCACTTGCCAGTGTCTGTCCCTGTCACCGTGCCGGTTCCTAACCTAGTCCCTGCTCCAGAGCCTGTCCCGGGCCTACGCATACCTCGGTCTCTGTGTCCCTCTCTGTGTCTGTTTTGTCCTGTGTTCTTACAGATTCCTGTGTCTGCTGTGGTTCCGGTGCCTGGTCCGCCTTTGCCTCGGCCCTTGACGCCCCCTCCGGCCTGGCCGCCTCCCGCGGGGCCTTTGACTCTGCCTTTGTCGGCCCGGACTCTGCCTCTGGTGCCGCCTGCCTGGCCTCCGCCTCGACCTTCACTACTGCCTTGCTCCGCCGGACCTCCGCCTGCCCGGACTCAGCCATCCAGCCCGTCGCAGCTGCCTCCATCCTCCGGACCTCCGTGGGTTCTTCGTTCCTCCGTTCTGCTGCTGCTGCCTCCGCCCTCCGGCCAGCCATGGCTCCATCCACCGCCCTGGTCTACTTGTCTGCTTTGCCCTGCCGGGTCTCTGCCTTCTGGTCCACGGCTGTTGCCTCCGCCTTCCGGTCCGCCGGAGTTCCCTCCGTCTGCCTGGTCTGCTCATCTGCTTTGCCCTGGTGTGCCTCCGCCTGCCTGGGTCTTCTGCCACCTGGTGTCCTGTGGCGTGTTCACCGTTTGGCGCCTCAGGAGCTGCGCCTTGGGGAGGGGGTTCTGTAATGTTCCCCAGTTCCCCTTCCCTGGAAACTGCCACTTCCCTATTCTACGTGGCTCAGAACTACAATTCCCATTCCCCAGTTCTTCTTCCTGTGGACTACAGCTTCCCTATTCATGCCTCCTCTGAACTACAATTCCCATACCCGGACTCAATTATCCAAATTCAACACACCTGCTCACTCTATTCTGTATATAGGCCACACACTCTCCATTATCTGATTGCGAGGTATTGTGAGTATTGACTTTTTCTACTGAGCATTCATTATCGTAGTTATTATTCTGGTTTGACCCATGCTTTGTTGTTTAAGGATTTTTTCTTGGATTTTCCCCTGTGCCTTCGCTTATTTAAATTCTGCCTTGTCTCCAATAGACTGCCTGTCTGAGTATCCATATGCTTTTGTTTAACTCAGCCTTATTTAATATCTGCCTGCCTAGAACCCAGTTTAGTTAATGTACTCTACATCTAAACAAAATAAATATTATTATACATCTTATCATCTTCATTGTGGAGGAATCATTACAGATACACATGTTACGATTCAATACATCACGATTTATTGCAATATCACAACTGAAAACCGATACTTACTGAAGTGCTAAAGAAATGCAAATAATATCAATTAATATACTTAATGGGGGTTATTTAAAGATTGTCTTTTGAATTATACAGTCTAATAATATTACCCCTAATAAAAAATGTAACTTCAATTTGAAAAAACATAAACATTTAATATTAAGGATTCACCTTCAGAATAGTATGACCAGTTAACACAAAAACAGCAGTGTACAATTCTGAATACTGCATTCTTAGAAAAACCTTACACAACCTAAGATATATATTAGTGTAAATGAAAGATAAATTAAAATATAGGGCAACAGTCTGTCATTTTAAAAATGTAAGCTATAATGATTGCTGCATAGAGCAACTTAAAAGCACTGTATTATTATTATTTAGAGACATTAAAACACAAGTAAACCATAAACTGAAAGAAATGCTACAGGTAATTGAGGTGAATCACTTCTGAATGTCAACAAGATTCTTATTCAAAAACAGTCAACAGTGCACTCCTCTATGCGGTCACGATATCACCGGCACATACTTGGGAAAAATAGGAAATTCTTTAAAAAAATATATTAAAGACTTAGAAATGAAAAACTGCTAAATATGAATTATTACTGAATGTCAACAAGATTCTTATTCAAAAAAGTAACTGGTCAACATGCTCTGATCTGAGTGCACTCCTCTGTGCAGTCACCATATCTCCAGCACTGGAAAACACTCTCTCAGCGGAAACACTTGTTCCTGGGATACAGAGGAAGCGTTTGGATAACTTGACCAAAAGAGGAAACTCCATCTCATGTTCCTTCCACCATCTGAGAGGGTCTCCAGAGAATGGCAAAGGTGTTGCCTCCATGTACTTCTTCATCGCTTCCTTTGTGCAACCCTGACAGTCCCAAACGTGCCTCCAAGCAAAACATCTAGTGCACAAGATGCTCTCCTCTTAAGTGGGGGCTCCCAGTGATTCTCTTCATCATTGTTAGATTCCTCCTCAAGGTTGGGAAGAGTTTCAGCCTCCATCTCTTGCTGCTGTAGACAGTGGCATATCCAGTGGTTATTTAAAATACAGAACTTCTGCTGTAGCCCCAATATCATTTCTGCTCTAAATATAAAGCATCTCTAAAGAATAATTTAAACAATCATTATTGATGTTTTTATTCAATGTTAAAATACAATTGTCTGGGATCCCTCAAAATAAAAAGACCCCCCTCATTTCAAACCCAGATCTCACTAGATCCTTTAAAATAAATGTCTTCCTAGAACCAATAAAGGATCTGAGAATGATAATCCTTTATAAAAGGTTCCACTAGGAACCAAAAAGAGAGCATTAAAGAGCATTATAGTTCAGATCTACCTAGAATTAATATCGGAAATCACATGAACGGTTTTGTTTAGGTTATTTTAAGAACAAAAACAGAATTAGTAAAATTATATTTTTTTAAGTTTTTTCAAGAACCATTTTTGTTAATTTTTGTGATTTTTTTCCCAATTTTTTCTCCCCTCCCAAATTGATCTTGTCCTAGTCCCACATCCTTCCCTGCCTTGGAAGCTTCGCAGCTCTAGACAGATCCAGGATGGTAAGGGGCGTGCCAACCACATTCAACTGGGTTGGCCGATTTCCTTACACTGCTCCTCCAATGGAAGATTTGAGTCAGCTAATGCAACGGGATGATTACACTCACCAACTATACTTCCATGATTGAACATACAGGCGCTGCCTCATGTTGGGGGTCCAGGGAAGGTCGGAGAAGCTATAGTCAGGCTTGAACCACTGACTATCTTGACACATTTGTCGTGCAAGGTAGTGACTTAGCCAATTACGCCATGCAAACAATTCCAGGAACCAGTTTTTATTAACTGCAGTGAAAAAAACTTTTTTTGTGGGTTCCAAGATACAGTACACCGGCTCTGGTTCTCTAAAACACCTTGGCTGACAAGGTTCTTTATAGATCCTAAAAAAATTGTATGCATGCTGAAAAATCTGAATTGGTTCCAAGTGTACTGGTGATAATCATTTGGTAGTCTTGTTTTGCTGGTTTTTGGCCAAGGATGGACTACTGAATGGTCACACTGGCACATGCCCAGGGGCCCAAGAGTTCAGAGGTCCCTTAAGACAGAGGCTGATACATGATGATAGTAACTACGATATACATGTATTGCCATAAAGCTGAAGGGCTTGTTTTATATCAGTAACAAAGTCAGAAATTCCCATATTAATAGTTTAGACAGTTACTTTGAACGTGCCACAGTGGCACTGTTAAAGTACCGGTAAGTGTTCCCCTCAGCTATCTACACACTGCATTATTGTGTAAGGTCTCTTGTAAAGTCATGGTTTTTAAAGATAAAAATATTATGTTTTACACTTGTGAAATATCTGAATCTTGGATGCAGTGACGTGTGTCCATTGGTATTAACCTTTTCATTTGTCTCTCTCAGTTATATCTCAATCAATCAATCAATCAATCAAATGTATTTTATAAAGACATTTTTTACAACCGCAGTTGTCACAAAGTGCTTTGACAGACACCTGGCCCAAAACCCCCAATAGCAAGCAACACAAGTAATGCAAAGTGGCTAGGAAAACTCCCTAGTAAGTGGGACAAAGGAAAAAACCTAGAGAGAGGCCAGACTCAAGGGGGTGGCCAGTCTTCTTCTGGCTGTACTCTGCCCTTATTAGTTGTCATGCAGATTTTAATTCAAATTAAAAAATACATGTGACACTTTTTATTTACTTAAAATGGTGTGTGTGGAATGGAGGCATATATCATCTATATAGCATTTAGCAGTGCTGAGTTTCAAACCCGGTTACTATAGCACCACAGGTCAGTTCTCTGCCCACTACCTTCTCACAACCTTTAGAACTGTGTCTGTTAAATTATTGGGGGGGGGGGGAGTCTTTGAATTTGCTAGGTCCAGGGCCCATTGTTTCATAATCTGTGTATGGTTATGGCTTGTGGGTAGAATCTATGCAGGTTGCCACTTTTTGTATGACACTGCTTCCATATACTGTCAGTGAACATTTACAGAGAATGTTGGGTATGATTGCAGGAGTAACGTTAAGCACTAAATAATGTATAGCAATTAAGAGCCACTGGAGGGGGCTGGAGAGAGTGCAGGGTTGAAGCTGTTAGATTAGTCTTCTCATCTATGGGTTAGCAAGCTTATAGGCTGTGCGTGTGTGCGTGTGTGCGTGTGTGCGTGTGTGCGTGTGTGCGCGTGTGCGCGTGTGCGCGTGTGTGTGTGTGTGACAGAAAGAGAG
This sequence comes from Umbra pygmaea, assembly GCA_016801145.1. Lineage (NCBI taxonomy): Eukaryota > Metazoa > Chordata > Actinopteri > Esociformes > Umbridae > Umbra > Umbra pygmaea. The sequence goes on from JACXGM010001625.1 coordinate 4,773, forward strand.
CAAGTGAGGGTATGTTTGTGCATGAGCAAGCATGCATGTAGATCACACACTCAAGACAGAAGAATAAGAGTAAATGTCAGCCACCCTGTATGCACTTCTCATCATGGTAAAACCCAGATAATTATATAAAATGCTATCTTAGGTATGTTCATTTGCATGTGCCTTTTTCAGGGCAAATAGATAAAAAAATGCATGCTGCTTAATTCATGCTTGTGCCAAGAGCTTTGGGCGATGCCAGTACACAATCCTTAAAATATAATTATGGCGAACATTGTGCTTAAACAAACAAATAAGTCTTTGGGAGTGGTGCTGTCCTCTTTGACAATTTGAAGACTGATACTGGGAGCAGTCAATAAACTTTTATTTTAAAACCTGAGAGATGAAGGATGAGCGAAGGAGATGATACAACTTATTATCTGGTGAGTATTTTGGTGCCAACAGCTTTCAAAATATATTTTAAATTTGCAGAATAAAAATATTTTTTCATGATTATTATCATAATTATTTTTCATCCCCGCAGACAATTCGCTCCAACAGAAATCAGCTCACGGCTGAATCTCGTTGATTAGCCCTGGGCTACTTTATCATGTCTCTCAAATTTGTTGAGGGTTAAGCAGAGGGTGAGGTTTCCAGTGGAATGCTCCCAGTGGAAGACAACAAATGCAGAATGTGATCTGGATCCTTTAAGAAAGAAGTTTTGAGAGGTTCGCGGGGAACATGGTCAAAAGCTCTGTATATAGTACGTCTCCACAGACCTACTTTTGTTTACATTTAAGTCACATGCTGTATTTGTTAAATAATTGTTACCCATGGCCCTTCTTTAATGTACATTGAAGTGACATGCTGTATTTGTTAAATAATTGTTACCCATGGCCCTTCTTTAATGTACATTTAAGTCACATGCTGTATTTGTTAAATAATTGTTACCCATGGCCCTTCTTTAATGTACATTTAAGTCACATGCTGTATTTGTTAAATAATTGTTACCCATGGCCCTTCTTTAATGTACATTTAAGTCACATGCTGTATTTGTTAAATAATTGTTACCCATGGCCCTTCTTTAATGTACATTGAAGTGACATGCTGTATTTGTTAAATCATTGCTTAATAATTGTTTTCAATTATTGTGATAGGCTTATGGTTTTTGGTACCACAACTATTTATTTTGCCAGGACACTAGACCTGACATTTTTCCTTTCACCATGGCTCTGTTTCTAACTAGAATATATTAGATTTGTAAATATAATACCTATCCTTGAAGACCAAAATAAATTTTCTTTACAATGTCAATAGCTTTTTAATCGCTTTGTTGTCAACATTTACCTTCCCTGTGTCCAATTGCCAACTCAGAGGCCTCATTTCTGTATTGGATTATGAAGACCTTGAAACTTTGAACCGAATTTTACGTAGATTTAAAAAATGATTTATATTATATACATATTTTTACTGAAAATATGAGTAATACAGGGACAATAGCCGCTTTCCGACCAAGTAGTTACAGGAACGTAGTTATAGGAACAGTCCACTTCTAAACAGTTCTACTAACTACTCTCCCCCAAAACCGGTTTTGCTATTTGCATTCGCACTGGTCAAGTGGCCATATATGGTAGGAGGGATAAGGGAGTGACGCAAGCAGCGCAACAGGCGTTTATAGCGTCGTCACTAGACTTTAGCGTAGCACCATATACAACAACATTTCTCAGTTTAATTTTGTAACACTGGGTGTATGATTGGAGGTAAGTGTGTAAATCATCTTATGTATGCGGATGATCTGCTTGTTTTCAGCCCAAGTAATGCTGGGTTCCTTCAGCGACTTGCTGTTTGTTTGTTCAGATTACGAGTCTGAAAACGGTATCCAATACAATTTAAAAAAAGAGTGTCGTGTTGATATGTCCTCATAAAGGAGTTTGAACGGCGGCGATTAAAAACTAGGCTGGAATCATAGAAATTGAGTAGCTACTTAACAGAGAAACACAGAAGGCTCCAGCATAATATGTAATATATGCAGTGGCGCAAAAAGTGGGTATGCGCCATATGCGGCGCATAGGGGCGCAGCATCATGGGGGCGCCAAAGCGATGGTAAAAAATAATAAAATAAAAAAATATATATGGTATTTTCTATATGTAGCTGCTGTTGTGTGTTTCTAAATAATTTCTGCTCATTTTAAATAACATTTTAGAGGACTAATAGGCTAGAATAGGCCTCTCATAAGATTCCATCATATAATTTTTTACATAGAAGAGGGAGCAGGGGCGCCGTGAGCGCGGAGGAGGAGGTACGAGTAGTGAGTTGTCATCTATGGAAAAAGATGGATGAAGCAAAAAAGCTGCCGGGGGCTAAAATTAGAAAATGAAAGAGTGAAAAGAAGATGGCATGTTAAGGGATGCGACAGCAGTTTAATAAGTAGATGGTGAAAGGCAACAGGTAGGATTTAAAGTGTGATGTCTGTGCTTGGAGGCTCGAAAATATTCATGTTAACAGACTAGCTAGCTTTTGCTAACACTGGGAATGTAGCAGCCAGATGAGGGTTTATGGCTAGCTTAGAATATGCAAAACTGAGGTTTGCTGAGCTGAAAACTCGAAAATATAAGGTAGCATGTACAATAAATGACAAGAATCTGGAAAACATAACTAATGCAATAACACTAGTTTACCATGGAATCATGCATAATTTGCTACCAAACTTGGAGGCTTGCAAATATTCGTGTTAACAGACGTTTCTCAGACTGGCTAGTGTTTGCTAACACTAGCAGCTAAATTGGTGTTTACAGCTAGCTTAATGCAAACCAATATTGCTGTTAGTTACATTTATATTTTGGTTAAACCGATGGCTCCAGTCCCATGCATGACATCTAATTTTTATTAATGTAAAATAACAACTGATAACATATAAGGTAGCATGCACACTAAATGAGAAGCTGGAAAAAAATAACTTATGCAATAACTCTGATTTACCATCTGATGCCAGCACTAGGCTGGTTTAAGAATTGACTTTAGGCTGCTATATAACAGTGAATTCATTTCATTCAGGTGTGAGGATGGTGGATCAGGAAAGACAGGGGAAGGCAACAGGTAGGTCTAACATTAGGTGGAAGTGTAGAGGGAGCCACTTGATGGCAATATATTCGTTTCTTAATATTGTTAATATGGAAAAACTAATATGGAGAAAATCTATAACATAATGTTTGTTTGACAATATGTCAATGAGACAGACACAAGGTCAGCGATGTCACGGAGGCAACTAGGGATGATGATTAGGTTGCCACTTGTCACAATTTGGTTGCCAAGGGCAACCAGGCAACCATTAATGTCGAGCCCTGATATGTAATTATGTTAGGCCTACAGTGGCTGATATACTTTCAAAATAAACCTTAATTATTTAAAGCCCATACATGATGATGTCAGGCATATTTATTTCTTTGTTTTTTGGGGGGGCACCAAAATTGTTGCTGCATACCCCTCTGACACTGGTAGTTGCGCCCCTGAATATACGCAACATACAAACAAAACAACAGGCATGATTTATAAGTTGACTAATTAACGTAGACCTAGGAAAAGGGAGAAGACCCTGCTTTGAAGTAGGAGCTGAAAGAGTTAAAGGAACTGCGGTGTGAGGGACTAAATAATCCCCAAATTTCTCCTGTTGGAACACAAGAAAAAAAACGTTATAGGAACGTTATTTTCTAGGAACTGCAAAAATCCCTGTGGTTGGAAAGCAGCTAAAATAAATGTTTTTCTAAAAATACACATTATTATTTTGTCCATAATATGCATTTGTTGCTAGTTAGATATTGTAGTGCCGACTTTGCTATTCTGCTATTTTCAATATTTTCTACTATTATTTTGATCGGACAAAGTATTATTATTATTTCACCCAAATTCGGAACTCGTTCAGGAATGCCATATTGCAAGCTTTTTTCTTTCAGTTGGACGTTATGTGTCCAAATATTGTGCAGGTCGCTTGTAATTTTGAATGGCATGAGTAGTTTAGTTTTTATTATTTCCATTTGTATGTGATTTTTCTCCATTCAATTAAATGCAAAATAGTGTAACACAGCTGCTGGCTTGCAGGCATTAACAAGATTGAACAAAATGGCAGCGCAAAGACTAAGTCAGACACTTGCTTGTCATTACATTATTAATATTTTACAATAAAATCAAGCACAGCGTCAAATCAAGCACAGCGTACTGTGACTAGCTAACAACATGCCGACGTCCTGGAGTTGTGCTCACCGATGCGACACGTCTTCAGCCCCTAGCCCGGTAGCTTTAGCAATGCCAATCGCTCAACTGGCCACCTCTGCCCAACACAACGGGTCCCTGTCCTCAACTCTTCAATCAACTCCCTCGAAAATTAACTCAGGTATTTCAACAGTGAATGGGGAGCTACGTGTTTTGAGACAGTAAATGCATCGAATTACGTTAGCATCAATTAAGTTTACAAAGTTAATTGTAGTTTGCAAAGTTTAGCTCTACAGCCATTTAACTAGGTGATGTTTTCTCAGATTACTTTCAAAATCATTGATGTATAGAAACTTTCCAGCTGAAGCTAAGTAGCATGTCGTATTGCAGTTGCTGTACTCTGCTTCTTGCTAAGATAGCTAAGTTAGAGGCTTCAGACGCAGTTGCCAGGAAATAATTATTCCAGTGTAGAAAAGTATAAGAAACCATCTGAGCCACCAGGCAGTGTTGATAGTAGTAGCCAGAGTCGTATATATCAGCCGCGGTCGGTGGATCTTAATTGGGGAGGACGGGCTCGTATTACGCTTGGGACCGGAGTGAATGGAATGGTGCGCAACAAACAAAACCAATTGTTTTTTTGTTTTGCATACATTCCATTCACTCCGGTTCTGAGCGTAATACGAGCCCGTCCTCCCCAATTAAGATCCACCGACCACGGCTGGTATATATAGAGAGTTTGGCCAACTAGGGAATCAAATGTTCTTAGCTATCCTGTTATGCGATTGGTTCTGAGGTGGTCACGTGTTTCATGGACTCCATGTTGGAGCCCAACATTCATCTGAATCCCATTGACATAGTGCAGGGAATAGTGGAAAATGTAATAAATTATTTACAAAAAAGACATAAATCACTAAAAGAATTACCAACTGTTGCGCATTTGGCTGCAATGAAAGACCGGGAAGCTGCAAAAAAATTTGTGTGGGAGCTGAATGTGAAATTAGGCTACAATATGGGAAGGGTTTATCGATATCTGTTAATAATAATAATGGCCTAACAATGCAGTACATTACAATGCAGCACTAGTTACAGTTACAATTTTCGCCATCAAGTAAGTTTAACCTGTCGTCGGCGATGGATGAACTATGAAAGGTTACGTCAGGACTCGGAAGAAAGAAGAGAAAAAGGTAAACACTGCTCAGAGACTTATTAGGCAACGTGTTCACTCACTACACTGAGCATTTTTTAGAGACCCATTTATGATATAGATTTTATTTTAGGAACACACTTGGAAAAATTAGAAACAGTAGACCGATACTGGTCAGACTAGGTATGAGCAACTGATACCCAACACAACAAATTATCTGTACTTCTAATAGCTAATAGACACTCAGTCCATTAACGGGGACTAAACGGCATGAGCTAACATAGCTTTGTCTACATACTTTTTGCATCTTCGATTCGAACACTCATATGTAAGTAATCACATCGGTTGTAGAATACCTTGACCTTGGTAGACCGGGCACTCATATACATAACGCAGTGTACATGCGGCAGTGTACAGAAGTAGCTGAATCAGAAAATACAGAAAGAAATAACAAACGTAACCATGGCATGAATTCACAATGAACCACGCCTCTGGACACCTAAGCTTATATAGCTAGAGCTCATTTACACCAGCTGAATAAAATCAGTAATCTGTTCACACAAGCACTTAGTCTATAAATTGAAGAGACCTAGTACCTTCACTACTGGTGTCCAGAGGGTGGCGCTCACGGTCTGTGTTATCCTATACATGCATCTACACATACATGTTATCTTATTCCAAAACTCAAAACCACAGTTCCTCAGACTGGAATGACAAAAAAACATATAAACCTTAGTGTTCTGTTCACTTTTGCCACAACATGGTTCCTGTTCCTGCCATGTTGCAACATGAAGATAGCATATTTGCCCCATAGGGTTACATTGTAGAGTCATCTGACGATGGTATCCAATATGGCGCCCATGATTTGAGATGGCCAAACTCTATATACAGCGTGTGAAATAAGTATTGAACACAATTTTTCTCAGTAAATGTACACTCACCTAAAGGATTATTAGAAACACCCTTTCAATTTCTCCTTAATGCAATGATCTACTCAACCAATCACATGGCAGTTGCTTCAATGCATTTAGGGGTGTGGTCCTGGTAAAGACAATCTCCTGAACTCCAAACTGAATGTCAGAATGGGAAAGAAAGGTGATTTAAGCAATTTTGAGCGTGGCATGGTTGTTGGTGCCAGACGGGCTGGTCTGAGTATTTCACAATCTGCTCAGTTACTGGGATTTTCCTGAAAAGGGAAAAACATCCAGTATGCGGCAGTCCTGTGGGCAAAAATGCCTTGTTGATGCTAGAGGTCAGAGGAGAATGGGCCGACTGCTTCAAGCTGATAGAAGAGCAACTTTGACTGAAATAACCACTCGTTACAATCGAGGTATGCAGCAAAGCATTTGTGAAGCCACAACACGCACTTTGGGGCGGATGGGTTACAACAGCAGAAGACCCCACCAGGTACCACTCGTCTCCACTACAAATAGAAAAAAGAGGCTACAATTGGCAAGAGCTCACCAAAATTTGACAGTTTCCAGAAGACTGGAAAAATGTTGCTTGGTCTGATGAGTCTCAATTTCTGTTGAGACATTCAGATGGTAGAGTCAGATTTGGCATAAACAGAATGAGAACATAAATCCATCATGCCTTGTTACCAATGTGTAGGATGGTGGTGGTGGTGTAATGGTTTGGGGAATGTTTTCTTGGCACACTTTAGGCCCTTTAAATGCCACGGCCTACCTGAGCATTGTTTCTGACCATGTCCATCCCTTTATGGCCACCATGTACCCATCCTCCGTCGGCTACTTCCAGCAGGATAATGCACCATGTCACAAAGCTCAAATCATTTCAAATTGGTTTCTTGAACATGACAGTGAGATTACTGTACTAAAATGGTCCCCACATTCACCAGATCTCAACCCAATAGAGCATTTTTGGATGTGGTGGAACGGGAGCTTCGTGCCCTGGATGTGCATCCCACAAATCTCCATCAACTGCAAGATGCTATCCTATCAATATACATTTCTAAAGAATGCTTTCAGCACCTTGTTGAATCAATGCCACGTAGAATTAAGGCAGTTCTGAAGGCAAAAGGGGGTCAAACCCAGTATTAGTATGGTGTTCCTAATAATCCTTTAGGTGAGTGTACTTCCAGGTGCTATTGACATGAAATTTTCACCAGATATTGGTAACAACCCAAGTAATCCATACATTCAGAAAATAAGTTGTGTAATTGAGAAATGACATAGGGAAAAATATTGAACATGCTTACTGATATTCATTTAATACTTTGTACAAAAGCCTTTGTTGATAATGCGCCTCCTGTATGGAGAAACTAGTCGCATGCATTGCTCTAGTGTGATTTTGGCCCAATCTTCCACACAAATAGTCTTCAAATCTTGAAGGTTCCGTGGGCCTCTTATGAATCTTGATCTTCAGTTCTTTCCATAGATTTTCAATGGGATTTAAGTCAGGTGATTGGCTGGGCCATTCTAGCAGCTTTATTTTCTCTCTGTGAAACCAATTGAGAGTTTCCTTGGCTGTGTGTTTGGGATCATTGTCTTGATGAAATGTCCACCCTCGTTTCATCTTCGTCATCCTTTTAGATGGCAGCAGATTTTGTCAAGAATGTCTTGGTGAATATGCCCATTCATCTTTTCTTCAATTATGTGAAGTTTGCCAGTACCATTTGCTGAAAAGCAGGCCCACACCATGATGTTCCCACCTCCAAACTTAACTATTGGTATGGTGTTTTTAGGGTGCAGTGCCATTACTTCTCCAAACATGGTGTGTATTATGGCATCCAAACAGTTCAATTTTGCTCTCATCTGACCACACCATGTTCTCCCAGAATTTCATTGACTTTTCCAAATGTTGTGCAGCAAACTTTAAACGAGCTTGAACATGCTTTTTTCAGCAATGCCTTGGAAGGACCAAGGAAACCAAGGAACCACTGTACCTTTTTCACTGTGTTCGGCCAATTATACACTGTGGGGTCGGCCAATTATACACATCATCAATGCGTAGTTCCTCCATCTCCACCGCGTTTTCCGACATTTTCTGACAGAAGGACTATTTATAAGAGTATAATTTGTTTTCATAAAGTATTTGTAATGACCAAGTATTCTTAAACAGCTTAATGCTGTCTTGTGTTCATCTCCTTCCCGAATACACACCAAATTGTACGCACTCTGGAGATGACAAAAATGTGCCTTGTGCATCTGTTCTATGACTGTATGAATGAGTAGCATGGGAAATGTGTATCTCTTAGTGAGGAGATTAAGGGGCCTGTAATCAATCGCAGCAAAATGCTGGTTGGACAAGCATTAAAAGAAAAGGTGATGTTACAGTTGTAAACGGTCGACTGTCCTAACGTTTTGGAGTGTGTTGCAGTCATCAGATTTGATTTTTTCAAAGAAAAATTTAATTCATAAAGTAAAACATCACTGTCACGATGTTTGTGGTGTGTGGAGAGAGGGAGGCTTGAATACACATTACGTGGCAAAAGGTTCATTATTTATTCCAGTGAAGCAATCATCCAGCAGAGAAAAACATATAGTTAGCAGGGTACGCTTACTAGCAGACCTATAATACACACTCTTACAGTGGTGTGGACACTGGCAATAGGTTCTAAATACAACGCCTGAATACTGCAAGCTACTACGTACAACAACACTGAGTTGATGGCTGTCGGATATGATTACAATGAAAGAAGTAATGCCACGAACGTTCCTCCTGATGCGCTCAGGGAAGCAACTATAAATAAAGAATACACAACAATCGTAACTTACGTGGGGATATACCTCCAAGAATACTTCACGCTCTCCTCCTGGGCAGGGCTGCTTATATAAGGAACTCAGATCACATAACTAGACACAGCTGTTCGTCCTCTGTAAGCAGAACCTTCTACTTGATTCTAGGCTTTTTCCAGTCCCTACTACATTACCCAGCAGCCCTGGCCAGGAAGAGGCGTGGCCAACCCTGAAAGGGGACATGTTTCAAAATAAACGTACAACTGAAACACCATGCAACAGTACTGAATGAAAAGGACAAAATATATAGAGATAAAGAAACAACTAGCATGAGAAACTAAACATACACTTAATGAGTCTGGGCTCACAGTATTTTACGCCAGCCACACTGGCTGGCCGTTACAATCACATAATGTGTTTTCAATAAAGTACAGGGTAATTTAAATTTTCAAATGACTATTTTTCTATTTAATTTAATGTTTTTATAGCATTTTCCAAACTGTCCCAAAATTGGGTTTGGAAGTTTAAGGAAAAAAAAAACACATTTTGTACATAACATACAGTTTTATCAGGGACCCTTTTTGGCTAGCCAGCACCTCTGACAACTGGTGGCCAAAACTCACACACTGCATTTACCGGATCATCTGAACTTTAACAATGTGGCTGCAATTTAAGATGTGATCATCCATTTTGCGAAAATACTGACATCTTAATTTGGTCCAAAATGTAATTGAATTCTGTCTTTTTTCTGTTTACTGTGTATTTTAAAGATGTTCTGACATCGCGTTTAATTGCTATAAATGAACTCTGACAGTGCTACTAGAAATGTATTATTCATGTTTTGAGCACACATAATTGAACCACTTTGTTGAAACTCAGCTGCCGGGCCAGTGTGAGGTAACAAGTTGGTTTTCGCCCACTCTGGAGACATACACTGTAGTAATGGGCACCACAAGGCCCGTACTTTGCAGAATCCCTCTAACAGCGGGCGGGTTAGATGAAGGATGGTTCTCCAAAGCCTTGGATCATAACATCGGCCATTAATATCCCGCCAGGATGAAGGAACAAGGAAGTAACCAGCCACACCCCCCCTCCATTCAACATAATATGAGGTCAGTGGACAGACAGGAGCATTAAGACAATAAACACAGGCTCCCGAACCCTACTGTGTGGCTCCCCAGTGTGAGCGGAAAAGCTTCTGTCGTTCGCCTGGGCAGGACTGGTGACAAATAGGAAGAAAGACAAGAAAGGAGTTTATTCCGGGACTTCAGAGTGTCGACATGAGGCTTGTGTGCGTGCGTCTGAATGTGTGTGTGCTACTGCCATTACCCAAGATGACAGGATGGAACAGCGGAAAAGAGGAGAGAGGTGAATGTAGGAGGTGAGAGAGAGAGAGAGCGAGTGAAAGTAGAATGAGAAAAAGAAAAGAGACAGAGAGAGAGAACACTGCTGAGAAGAAAGGATAAAAAGAAAGGAGCTGTAAAGGGAGAGGATGGAGACACAAATGGAAAGGAAAGGTGATGTAAAGAGAGAGGAAAGGAAACATAAGGGGACAGAAAAAGACACGTAAATGGAAAGGAGGTTTATTAGACTACACAAATGGTTTGAGTATTCATATAAAAAACAGAGCTGTCCAGTTGTTGGAAGTGTCAATATTTACTCAGCATGACCTGATATATTGTATACAGGATATACATATATAAGAATTTGGAGTGTGTCTGGGAATTTGTGCCCATTCTACCAAAATAAACATTTGTAGTCAGGCACTGATGTTGGTCTAGAAGGCCTGGCTTGCACTTGCCAATCAAATTCATACCAAAGGTGTTCAATTTGTGCTGAGATCGGGGCTCTGTGCAGGCCACTCGAGTTCCTGCACACCAAACTCATGGAACCATGTCTTTATGGACCCTGCTTTGAGCATGCTGGAACAGGAAAAGGCCTTCCTCAAACTGTTGCCATGAAGTTGGAAACACCCAATTGTCTAAATTGATCCTTGACTGGTAAGAAGAGGCTTAGTCCAAACCCTGAAAAAAATGGCCTTGCGCTTATCAACTTAAGTGCCAGTTGATCAAAGCAGCAATTACCAGACCGTAACAGATGGACAAACGTGGTCGAGGTGAGGTATTACAATAGTCTAGTGATTATGACATTTAAAGTGTTAGACAATGTTTTGATATAGTGCTTGAGGCACAGTGTGTTCATACTAGGCTAATGCTGTATAGACATACACAGGAAAAGGCATTAGCATAGCCATATGTATTTTATTTCCATTTGGAACTTGTCAACTTCTATTAGACAAATGAAGCAATGGAAGAAGGGCGCAGCAAAGACATGGAAAAGGAAGGTGGAGCAGCAGGGTCACAGACGAGGACTTAAAAGTGATTAAAACAGTGAAAGTGGGAAAAAGTGGTAGTTTTACAATACTGTCAAGTTGTGGCAGTAATACTATATAGAAAATGTAAGTGTTTAGCAAGTAATAGTTAGGTTGAACAATGTGTCCATTCTTTTCAGAAACTTCTGTACATACTAGCTTATTGTGCACAAAAACTTGCATCAGGTCATACTTTTAGCAACAGGCAGGAGCATCGATAGGATGGTAAAAAAAAGTGTCCCCACCAATTTTAAAACAAACGTTTTAGGTTTTTGATTGGATTTAGGTCCGATGACTGAGATGGCCATGGCAGAACATTGATTTTGTTGTCACAGAACAATTTCTGTGTGGATCTTGAGGTATGTTTTGGGTCATTGTCTTGTTGGAAAGTCCACATACAGCCAAGTCCCAGCCTTATGGCAGAGGCAACCAGATTGTCAGCCAAAATTGCCTGATACTTGGTGGAATTCATTATGCCATCAATCTTGACCAGTGCCCCTGGACCTCTGGAATTAAAACAGACAAAACATCACTGACCCACCACCATATTTCACCGTAGGTATGAGTTGCTTCTCCTTGTATGCATTCTGTTTCGACACCAAACATGCTGATGCTGTATCTGACAAAATAATTACATTTTGGTCTCATCTGAACAGAGCACCTTCTTCCAATCATAATTTAAGTGGTGTTCATGTGCTCGCGTCTGTGTCTTCGGTTTAGAAAGGGCTTCCTTCTGGCAATGCTTCCAAAGAGGCTATGGGTGTGGAGGTGCCGTCTGATGGTGCTCTTTGAAAACTGGTGACCCCAGGATGTCACTAAGGCCTGCAATTCTTTCACAGGGATTTTGGGGGATTTTGTTGCTTCTCTCACCATCCTCCTTCCTATCCTGGGAGGCTAAATGCATTACCTGTGAGGTTTTCAAATGTTCCATATCTTTTTTTTTTATAATTGCCCCGACAGTGGTATATTTAATTGTTTGTGGATCTTCTTGTAGCCATTACCAGATTTATGAAGGTCTACGACCATTTGTCTCTTTTGAACTGCCAGATCTTTTGTTTTCTTCATGATGTTGGATGACAAAGGGATATTGCATGTGTGTTTCCTCATTTTCACTCCATAGTGGAACAGGAAGTGATGTAATGGCTCAGTATAGTTCCTTAATACTTAGATTAACTTAAATAAGTGGAATGTAATTCCTGGTTTAATTTTAGTAGATGTTTTTTACAAAAATCTATTGTGAAACATTGATTTGGAGGAAATTGATTTTTAATTTAATCAATGAATGATTTTGGTTGGTTCCATTGCCACATTAATAAAGTACAGTATTTCTCACATGTTGACAATGAGTTTTTCTGTAATTGTATTGTTTATATTTTTTACAGTAATGTTTGTGCATTGCCAGTCATAGGTACAAGTAATTTTGGAGCCCACTGTACCGTATGTGCTTTGAGAAACTAAACAGTATAGTTATCAATCAAAATGTAAGGGTCTTACAGCATTTGTCAAAACTGCGACTGGTTCTGGTAGCTTGTACTTTTATAGGTACTGTACGGCAGATGTTAATTTACAAGAGCTTTACAAACAAAAGTAGCACATTGCATTGACTTTAAAGTGGACCAGTCTACCTTCTGATGCAGATTCCATTCCTGTGAACTGAACATGTCATCTGTAATAAAAAGTAATGTGCTATGATAGACTGTGTCCAACAGCTTCAATATAGTGGCAGCTGTATTCATATGGACAATATTGTAATCGTCTAACCAGAATGAATGTCGACTGAATGATTCCTTTCATACTGTTTAACAAAAGGCGTGTAGGATGTAGTCATTCAAATTGAGCCAATTCAGTTCCTTCATTCAGTTCCCACATCAATATACTTTTACAGATATTTCTCACCAGGGACTTATTCAGTGTATGTGTGCATACATGATCAGATAGATTTTTATGTGATTTGAAAAAGAGCACTTGGTTGTAACCACATTAGGTACCAATTTCAGTTCAACATAATATTTTTTCAAGAATATGAAGGCAACAAAAGTGTGAGGTAACATCATTGTTGAACATAGCAAACTGCAAAATCTGCATTGAAACAAGGTCAGCCAAGTGGAGCTGAGGGATAACACCTTTGGTAATGAATAAGAGTAAACAACACGAGTAACATAAAGCAATATCAACCCAAGAATAGCGTAGTATATGAAATGATCAGCTTATAGCACCCTACATAGATTTAATTTGCGCAAATTTAATTTGCAGCAAAACCGTGTACTGCACAATTCTGAAAGCACTTTCGGGTAAAGACATTTTTGAAAACAGTTGATAACCAATTTACAGCAGTGTCTACTTAATAATTTTCATGCATTAGTACTTGGCAATGTTGTTGCCAAGCACAGGCTGCTATTTCCATAATATGACAGATTAGTTTTTCATTAGCGAATGACAAAAGAGGGGTCATAGTGGTCACTATTGTTGTGAAATGGGACAGTATAGATGGATAAGGTTAGCTAGATAACAGTCAGCTTAAACCATGTACTGTATAAATGGTTATCAAGAGACAGATGTAGCGTGAAAGTATTGTGTGAATAAGCCCCAGTAATGACATCTATTGTATATATATTTTTCACTAATCTTAAAAAAAGTATCTGACATAACATACATAGAATGTGTTGAAATGAAAAATGTAATTCTATTATAGAGCAGCTTGGAGGCTAGGAGAGACTGAACCAAGAACCCGTTCCCCTGCACAGTCCTGCCCCTAGAACCACACCCTGACTTGGGGCTGAGGCGTCGGAGACACCCCCTGAGCCCACTGGTCTGATGTGCTGCTGCGTGAACTGCATTTCGGGCAGACACCTTTACAGCTTGATTTACAGGCCCACATGATATCCACATGTCTAAACTATGTGCTTTGAAGCCACTGACAACGCCCCCCCCCCCCCCACCACAGACAGCTCTTCATCAATCTTAGAGACGGAACAGACAGATCTGCTCCTTCACCACGCACTCCAGACTGAGCCCATATCACAGTAGTTGAGACGCTGGAGAGATTAGCCAAGATGGCTGACATGCCTCATAAAATGAAAGCATGTAGGGTGTGTAAAAGTAGAGCTTTTGAGATAGATTTGAGAATTATCTTTAGAATAACGATATTAACACCACAGCGTCAGAGAAGCAGCCAAGAAACCGCAACAGATAGGTAATTAAGCCCCTACAGATACATCAACACAAAACAAATGACAATAGTTTGCAGTTAAAGCAAATTATATGAATAAATAAGGTAGATAGTGACTCTTGGTTAGTTAATATGTTGTGTCCTACATATGTCCTAGATATTACTGGATTACAGTAAATTATATTTGTAGATTACAGTATGTGTTATTCAATAATTTTTTAATTCTATAAAGACAGCGAGTTGAAAAATGAGTAACAGTACAATTGCAAGGTTTAAATAAACTAGGGATGTATGTAGGAGAGCTGATTCCATCCATATTAGTATATTTCTGCCTTGCAACATGAGTCTAGTTTGTTTTATCGAGTCTGGATACACTAGTGCCCTTTTTACCTCTGACAAATCAATTGAAATTGCTGCACAGGCCAGGACAGAGACATTGTTTTTGATCCTGTGACATTGTATCATTTAATACGTCTACACTACCCACATAAACCGAGGGCAAAGACACCCATAAACCAGTGCAAGCAGGTGAGGGTCAAGTAATGTGATGTTGGCTCAGGTCTAGCAGTACGTGCCACAGCACTTTTTAGCATTCGCCTTCAATGGCCTTGCAAGGCGAATATGAATAGTTCCCAAGTGCCAAGGAAGCGATGGTGAATGTATCGAAAAACGCTTAATGAAATGTGGATGATATATCCTGAAGAACTGAACATTACCCAGCCTTATCTAACAGAATGTGGGAGATTTATGATGGTTATGCTCCTTTTGCTTTTCTCTCCATTTATTTTGGGGGTGGTCAATTTGTCTGAAGTTTTATGCTACAGGAGTTGCTAAAGGTTTTCATCAAGGGTGTTAAACCAGAGGAGCATCCACCTATCCAAAACACAGCGTGATATTCTCCTAGAGTCTGATAGCCCAACGATATATACAGTGTAATAACTGGATGACCTTGTCCTTACTTGGGCTCTTGGGAGGCAAAAAAATAGATATATACCATTGGATATAGGTAGATATTAACACTTGGATAAAATGAACAAAAAGAAGCTAAGCAATTTGGGATACATTTATATGTCCGAGATATTTGTCCTATAGGCGCGGTTCATCTGTGAGGATGATTTCTCCCATCTGTTAGATAATGCATCTGAATAAATTGCGTACTGTAGCTTTATTGAACACTACAAATCATTAGACTCTTTCGATACAAATTAACTTATTGCAGTTCCTAGGATTCGTGTGGAGTGTGTCAGACAGACTGACAGACCGACCGACAGCAAATCCTCTGAGATAAATCGAAAAGGCACCTAAGAGACATGCGGTCTCTTCTGCCACTCCGGAGAAGGAAGACCAGCATTAACATTTCACAAGACTGCAGATTTTGTGTCTTTTTTTCCCACTTCTAACACCTTCTCTCCATTTGTGCTCGAAGTGTGTGGCATTAAACTTTTATGCGGCTAACAAACAGCTAGGAAATTGGCTCTTGGGTTATATGACATCGGTGGAAAAAAACAAAAAACTGAGAAAATTATCCCCTCTGTCCAAGTGGAGAAACACTCGTATGGCTGCATCTTGGATATATGTGGCTGTGTGCTCTGAATTGATATATGCATATGACCCCCCACCACTGTTCATTTAACTGCCTGGGAAGGTGGCTATCTCAGGACAAGGCCGAATGGTGCCTACATGCTTTTGCCCAGTTTTCCAGTAAGACTTTAAGCTTGGCACCTGGGACAGATTTAAGAGGCTGTGGAAATGCAGCGAGGCCACTTTCCAGCAGGATACAGAGGTTTCTGGAGGAGTAAATCAAGATGTGGACACTGTGGCTTGGTCACTGTTCTTATACTCAGGCCTAATTATGTTATCATTTGTTGTTGGTTTATGTAGGGTTTTCCACTTTGATTTGTGTCCATTAATGTGTCCGGTAATGTGTGAACATGATTAACACTAAATTCAATGTAAGAGCAGAAGTGTGTTTGTGTATATATACAGGTCATTCTAAAAAAAATTGCATATTGTGATAAAGTTCATTATTTTCCATAATGTAATGATAAAAATGTAACTTTCATATATTTTAGATTCATTGCACACCAACTGAAATATTTCAGGTCATTTATTGTTTTAATACTGATGATTTTGGCATACAGCTCATAAAAACCCCAAATTCCTATCTCAATGAATTAGCATATCATGAAAAGGGTCTCTAAACGAGCTATTAACCTGATCATCTGAATCAACTAATTAACTCTAAACACCTGCATTATCCTGCTGGAAGTAGCCGTCAGAGGATGGGTACATGGTGGCCATAAAGGGATGGACATGGTCAGAAGCAATGCTCAGGTAGGCAGTGGCATTTAAACCATGCCCAATTGGGGCCTAAAGTGTGCCAAGAAAACATCCCCCACACCATTACACCACCACCAGCCTGCACAGTGGTAACAAGGCATGATGGATCCATGTTCTCATTCTGTTTACGCCAATTCTGACTCTACCGTCTGAATGTCTCAACAGAAATCGAGACTCATCAGACCAGGCAACATTTTTCTAGTCTTCAACTGTCCAATTTTGGTGAGCTCTTGCAAATTGTAGCCTCTTTTTCCTATTTGTAGTGGAGATGAGTGGTACCCGGTGGGGTCTTCTGCATTTGTAGCCCATCCGCCTCAAGGTTGTCCGTGTTGTGGCTTCACAAATCCTTTGCTGCATACTTCGATTGTAACGAGTGGTTATTTCAGTCAAAGTTGCTCATCATGTGATGGTTGAATAGATCATTGCATTAATGAGAAATTCAATGGGTGTTCCTAATAATCCTTTAGGTGGGTGTATATTGGAAAATATGTATATACAATTACAGGACAATTATGATGCACCCTACAGTCTTCATATTGTGTGTACTGAAGCTAAAAGTAATCACCTATACAAGGTATCATGCTGGCAACGACATTAGCAAATCAGATTTTCCAATTTAATCATATAGGTCAACAAACGTGTCATTGAAGCCTTTTCACCTAATTAACACCAATGTTAAAGCCAGAGTCAGAGCAGGCAGTCTAATATAACTTGCAGCTTTGGGATCATCACTTAACCACTAGCCATGACCTAGAGATGCTATTAGCATGTAATTCTGAATGGGTGATCTTTAGGCGGGCGGGCTGGATTTGTAATGGTTCTGTTGAAGAAGCCCATTAAGAGGCTGGGCCACAGCAGCCATAAAAAGGTTGTAAATGCCGGAGGACAAAAGGACAGTCAAACTGGCCAGGAGTGAAGGAGGGGAACTTAAAAGAAGTATGCCCCAATGAGGGTTTCAAGAACACACTAAAACTGTTACCCAGTTTGCCGTGTCATTGTAAAATGTTTTGCAAAGGTAAGGAACTCTGTTATACACAGACATTTATACTGCTCAGATGTGTGGTTTGGAGGGTGATGTTAGCAGATGCTCTTGTAGTTATGTGTGGATCTGATCATAGATACTGTAGGTGAGGCAACCACATTGAAATATATCATATTTAGTTAAAATAGCTCGATCCCTGAGAGTCTCATTGGAATAGTAGATATGATGTTCACACTGGGGGTCAAGAGGGAGTTATAGTGTCCATCTTTTTAAAGCATATTTTAGCAAAGTTTACTAAAATTGATAAAAGGATAGGCTATCAGTGAAATTAATTGGTGGTAGTTGTGGCGGATCGATCACAAAATATAGATACTATCGACACTGTGTCGTTTTTGAAGATCGATTGTAGCTTCAGTAGGATCAATACCATTTTCAGTTTCTCTCTTCTAGGTTTTACCCATTTCATCATATAGTAGAACTTGCACACTGTGTAAACAATGTTCCTTTGGAGTGAACACATCTTTTTAAGTGTTTCTCCAGCTCCACTGCTGTTGCTTGTGACTGTGGACTTAAACAACAAACATATGAGTCGCGCACACACAGCGCGCACCCTGACTACCAGAGCAAACTGACACATAGGCATAGTCTCACAAGTGGCAGGTAGAAATTCTATCAATGATTGCAAACCATTTAGTGGTCATGAAAATGTATTCAGAATTGGCGTATTGATGATGCATTCACCTCGTGAATCATGACACAGTGCTCGCCCCTATATGAAGTACATGAGCAGCTTTTAATAAGCTTGGTATCAGATCGAACCCAAATTTTCCGGTATCGCACACCCCTATTTGGTGTTGTTGTTTTGCTGGCTATATTTACATATATATTGTATTTAGATTTGGGACTGATGAACGCTGGCGTTTTACCCTATTAAAAAACATTTATAATGTAAGTTCATCCTGCCTAGCATAACATCCTAGCGGCGAATTCCATTATATCCATGTTGCAACGATTATTTACAAAAAATCATACCTGGGAATTTTAGCATGCTAGGTGAGTATTCAGACAATTGTCAAACAAATGCTTCTCATGGCATATGGAACACATCTTTTTCATGATGAATTCAAGCTTTTAACCCTCACACATAGCTGTTAAATGTTCATTTCCTCAATGGCTAGTTGGCAAATCACCATTATTATGTTATTGCATCATCGCAAAACAAATTGTTCTTAATTATTTTGTTGTTACTCTGGCCTTGTTTTTGGCACATCACCACCTGCAATTTTCACAATATAATTTCCATTCCTGCGGCAGCGTATGTGTCCTAGTGCTATGCAATGCACTTGTAGATTTGTAATTGATTGGTCCACTCGTTTTGTTTAGTTGCTGTTTTTAAGTGATACATTTTCCTGTTCAAAATGAATTGATGAAACGTTTAGCCATCTAGTGGGGTGTAGAGGAATGGCAATGTTGTGCCCAACTTACATCACATACAAGGGATGGCAAAAACAAACAAGCACGCGTGGTGTAGTGGGCTAAGTTGCTACATTGCAGGACAGTCTACGTTAGGATAGTTGTTCAAGTCTGACTATGGGTTGTCCAGCTTACACCGGACCTCCAGAATGAGGCAGATCACATTAGCAGAGCACTGCCTGGGATTTGGAATAGATAAGCTGAATCATCTACCTTGCCACATTGCTCTCCAGTGACTGCTTGCGTGCAGATCAGGCACCTGCAAATTCAATCATGGAAGTGTAGTTGGTAAGAGTAATCATCCCATAATTGATCTCACTAATGGCATCCGTGTTGGATGAGCAGTGCAAAAAGAATCGCCGGCTTGGCGACATGTGGTTTGATGAAACCCTCACCATCCCGCATCTGTCCAAGGAGTTGCGGAACTGCCGACAAGGCAGGGTCAGTGAGAGTTGGGAAGGGAGGAAAAATGGGAAAGAAAGAAACAAAAACAAGCATGAATGATATCAACAGACAAGTAAGTTGTGAGATGGCTAGACACATGTATGCTATAATAAAATATCCGCTCATATTTCACTGTAGCAGTTCCAAAAATCTATTTCTAAAACACATTTGAGGCAAGAAATAACTTATCCAGTTGCTGAGTCTACACTCATATTAGATCTATAAGGAATAATTTAAAAGCTGGCTAAACACATACGCTATCATCATACATAGCTCATGAAAGTAGGTTTATACAAATATGGTGTTTGTTAATTAGTTTTCTGTTAAATGGGTACGATGGAGATGGCCTATGCCCTTCTGCCTAGGAGGGGTCAGGCTGTCAGTGCTAAAGCCTGTCACACCTGTTGTTGTTTGGAGAGAGAGTTCAGTGTGAAACATTAGCACAATGGGCATTCCTCATAGTTTTTTAATTAACACAGAACAGCGAAATCAGAGAAAATCTTAAATATAAAGACATATAAGTAGGCACTAATGATAGGGGAGCATGATATTCATGTTCAAGTACATTTTCATCTATCATAATTTGATTGCCTTTATTGTATTTTTAACCCGATACATTTCTGCAGAGTGCATCCTCAGTAAATAGACAGCTTTTTCATCAAACGCAAATAATCTTTTCACACAAAAAAATTAAGTAAATCATTCAGTGTAAAGCAATGCTTTTCCCAACATTGACAAAAATATGTGTTAAAAAACAATACATTTGCCATCACCAGTAGCTTACGTAAGCAATGGTTCTTAACCTGTGGTTAAGCTTACCTATTATGTAATTCTGTCATGACAACATGCCAAATAGACAGAAAATTTAGCTGACAAATATTTCATACTAACTCACCATATCTGATATGATTGAGTATTATTCTTTTACTAAAGTACATTTAAGTTTAAATTAATAAAGATCAGCAACATTGTTGTTCCAAAACAATGTATGTGTTTCTAACAGTTATTTGACAAAGTGTCATTTCTCACTAGTTAATTTAAATCAAAATCACTTTTTGTGTTAAAAAAATTATTTGCAGATATAAGAATATCATATAGCATCTTTAGTATTGCTTTAGTACTGTTTTTTTCTCATCTGCAAATAATTGTTTGACAGAAATAATTAAGGAAATCTTTAAGCCAAAAGCGATGCTATTCCAATCGTGCAACTGGCAACAAAATACAGTATTATGAGTGTTTCCCAAATTGCCTCAAATGTGTTCATTGGTTTTTGATATCCTCTGTAAATGATTTAGTTTTCCAAATAAATGGTTTGTATTAATTGACACACAGGTGTGCTTTGCATTACACACCACTGCTGAAATTCAATCACATTGCAGTTTCTCGAAAATGCAAGCTATTCTAATTTTGTGCTCCAATCCTTATCAGTTAAGCAAGACAAAGACATTGGTATTTTACTCATGCCTGGACTCATCAATCAAGTAAACTATTATTCATTTGCCATCTACCTGCCTTGTTCTTCCTCTCTCCACAACACACTTTTAATTCGTGACAGCACCTAATAAAAAGGTGGTTGTGTATTGAGGGGAAACCTCAGCAGGTAATTGCCATGGACACTTGAGTCGTCATACCGACACATGAGCTTCCACCCCCTGAGCTTTGGCATGGAGTCATGGACGCGTAGATGTACTATCATGATGATACAGACCCCCACCGTAATGACGCAGGACATCAGTGAAGAATGACCCAGGTTCAGTGAAGCAGTGGCCCCTCATCATTCCTCATCATTAACAGAGCATGTCTGTCACTCTCGTCCCACAGCCCAGGCACCTGACTGATATACACACAGGACCAGCCCTTGACACAGGCATGGCCGTTGGTTCCCAACACTCTAGCAATCTCAGTGAATGTACATCTTCTTCGTTATGGTCACATTCTCTGTTTCACCAGGTAGCTGCTTCTTTTTACGAGTCAACAGTGGCCTATTCCGACTCTTGGGGGGAGTCCGTATTAATGTCTGCTTTGGTTTGGAGACCACATTTGCCTTGGAGTGATGCAATCCTTAAGGGCTACCTGGTGTGTCTACCTGTTGTATTAAAACACTAGAATGGGCACAAGCACCATCCATGGGGAGCAAACACTGTTGTTGCATCTGCAAAAGGATTCAAGGAGCGTATCTCAGATCAAAACCCAGTTAGAAACTATAGAGCAGCTGTTACTGCTACCTCCTATACACCACCAGAACTGAAAGGCTTTATCATGTAATAATAATAATTTACCATATTTTGTATGCTACATATCAATTCCTCACAGATATCCACAAGTACACGCAAATGAATTATGGGTGAAGGATTGGTGGGATTCGCGTGATAAAATATTGAAGAAGATGGGTGGCAGGTCACCTATTAGTTAGAACATCTGACGAATAACCAGAAGGTTGCTAGATCAAATTCCTGAGCTGGCAAGGTGGGAAATTGGCACTTAACACTAATGACTGTTTAGGTCATTGCTCTCCATGTACCTGGTAATATAAAACATATATTTTTTCTGGTTTAATATAATTTCTTGGGGGGCATAAAAAAATTGATACAAGAGAGATTTCCAGCTGAAAGACTAGTAGGCTGGAGTCAAACCCATGCCGCAGGCTCATGTGCCCTGGAGGCAGTGTCCTATACAGCTGGACCAGCCCAGACCTCATTAAGTGCTGTTTCTGTGAAAACTGACATACTACAGCTTCGCCCTCTCTTTTCTTAACAAACAGGAAACTAACCCCAATAAACATTCTCCCCATTTAGGTTTTTGCATTAGTAAACATTGTATCCAGTAACACGTTTGTCTTTCCCTTCAAGGCATAATAAATAATGAATTTTCAATCATTCGCTGGGGAGAAATATGACTGTGAGTCTGTTCATTCGACCCTAATCCAACAGAGGTGAAGAGATTCTTTCACTAGTAGAAGTACAGATACTACTGATGTAAAAAAAACAAGGGAGTAAAAAATCAGAGGGTGATTTAGGTACTTTAAAATAACATTGCCCTTAATCAGGCGTCTCCAAACCCTTCCACGGAGGGCCTAGTGTATGCAGGTTGTCGCTTTCACCTTGTACAAGGCTGACGGAGTAGCTCACTAATTGGTTAGGATCTTTCCTCACCTGACAGTCTAGGTCCTAATTTTGCTCTAATTGAAGGGAAAGACCAAACACCAGCATACAATAGGCCCTCCATGGAAGGGTTTGAGGACCACTGCCCTTAATAATTATCTAACTAAACTGAATTGCTATTTCAAGATATTGTAAAGTGATGAGTGGAAATTCATATACAACCGGAACCTTTTACACTGTAAAACACTTCCGTAAATAAACAATAAGAAGTACTGGTAACAAATATACCTGTACTTTTTCTATTATTTTACCGATATTTACTTTAAAGGTACAATATGTAGTTTTCCAAAACAATAACAAAAGATGTACTTTGCATTAAAAAAGCAAACATCATTATACTTATATTATATATATTTGTTAGTTGTGTACTTACATTATCCCAAATGTTTCCACCAACTTTCAAACACAGAGAAATTTGTAATTTAATCCGAAGACACGGGATGTTTCATTTTGTCTTCCGTCAATGGCGTCATAACCGTTGACTCCTCTAGTTGCTCTAAGTTCCAGGGAACCGCCAAACATAACTTGAATAAAGTTATAATATATATAACAACACATTACTTTGTCAGTGAACATTTTTTCTGCCGGTGACGCTAGATTGGCAGGCTGTCATTGACAACGACAACAAAACCCATGATCCAACGCTACTTCTCGACGTCATCAAAAGTACGTTTTGAAATTGTTTTGATTGGGACACCCCTAGTGGCCAAAAACTACAGATTGTACGACAATAAGAGAAAATTCTTTATAAACACAGTAAATGTTTGTTAACACACAGAACTGCTATTCCTTCGTAATGGACATCTACAGTGTTTATAATGTATTTTCTGTTATTGTCTTGAAGGAAATAAAATAGAACAAAAAATAACAGTACTTTTCACTGTTTTAATGGATATTTTCTAAAGTGTAGCTAATTATTGTAACTAAAACATTAATTCATAAATCAAGGTAAAATCAATTTTATCAAATACATAAAATACATTCATATTCATGCCATTCAGATATTTTGTCAAATAGACTCTAGTCCACACTGTCTTCCATTGCCAAATGCATTTTAACACTCTGTATTGTGGACATGCTGTGGCACAGACACAGGATGTATTAACCTCAGGTTTCCAACAAGTCAACAGCACTGGCTGAATAAAGCATCACTGCTGTGTCCCTTTCTTATATTAAGAAAAATATTTTAAAAATAGATTGTGTTTTTAAAAATTGCCATGACAAAATAAATCTACAATTGCTATAGATACAGTATCATTGACATTTTCTTAACCATACCTTTTTGTCTACATATTCCTAACATATGTTATGACAGTAGTATGACAACAACATGACAGGTTATGACACTTTACGTAATTAGTTATTCATCATGCTATGTTTATAGAGTCATAATACTGTATATTAATACATTATCCTTCATATAAAGTGTTATTGATCATATTTCTGTAAAGATTAGGCAAAAGCTAATCTAGCCTCAGAATATATTAGTGTTATCCCTGACAAAAACAAATATTGGTTGGCCAAGAGTTGAAATATTTAAACAATTTTCCTAATAGACAGCACCAGATATGCCAGTTCTTGCTGTGAGATGTTATCCCTCTCTTCCACCAAGGCACCTGCAAGTTCCCAGCTATTTTTTGGGGGAATTACCCTAGTTATCACCATCTGATCCAACAAATCCCAGATATGCTCAATGGAATTGAGCTCCGGACTCTTCCCTGGCAATGGCATTTATGCAGAGTCATGCAGAGAACAAATAGTACAGCTGGTGGCATTGTCATGCTGAAGGGTCATGTCAGGATGAGCCTGCAGGAAGGGCACCACATGAGGGAGGAGGATGTCTTCCCTGTAATGCACAGCGTTGAGATGCGGTGACACTCCACCAAATTGATTCTGCTCTGGAGTACAGGCAACAGTAAACAGTTTATGGGCCTTTTTACATTCCAAGAGATACTGATAGATACCGATAGCTTTCAGCAACATTTTCTGAATCCACGCAACGACGCAAGCTAATTTCCATACTGTTTGTTTTTGACATACTGCATGTCTCCAGACCGCATTTGCATGTTTGTGGGTGTCATTCAAGGAGTCCTGGGCTGCGTGCTCTCAGAAACCACCCCAGCCCATTGACTGTCACTGAAAAATTTCCCTGCAATACACATTTCTCCTGGGCTGTTAGCAAAGCCTCAGCTGGGAGCTCTCATGCACTACATGCGGAGGTCGGGTGGAATTCGAGAGAAACATGCAAGTTTACACACTACAATTATGTCACGTCCCGACGTCGGCTTGAGCAGATTCGGAAAATGTTGCTGAAAGCTATTGGTATCTATCATAGTGTAAAAGGCCTCTATGTCAGTTGTTTATCAGCTACACGTAAAATATTTTTCAAATTGTTCAAAGAAATAATAATAAATAATACATATTTTTCGAAAAAATCCTACAGATTTTCAATTTTTATGTCAGGAGATTTTTATTACCCAAATCTTATAAACTGATGTTAATTTGAGTAATTGTGAACTCTTAAGTGGTCACCCATGACACTGACTTTCACTGGGCTATAAATATAAAGTGGCAATATGATATGTTTACAATATGAGGCGGTCAAGGTTAGAGAACACATCATTGATATGAGTTTTTGAACTTTCTAAATTAGGCAAGGTGAAAAATAAAATCTTGCTACACAAATACCTTTGCCCACAATTAGGGCAATGATTAAAAAGTTTAAATCAACTTTATCTCTGACAAGTGATTTTGCCTATATATACACAATGAGGATCACCATTGGAAAATTGCAGAAGTTAGTTGAATCTTCTCACTGCGTCTCCAAAACAGCGGCTTTTAACTGAATGATTTAGTTCATAAATTTGGCTGTTAACATGTTACAAATGCATTTCGATTATAATTGTACTGTACCATCTTTGATTATTCTGTCGCCAGTTTGCTTAAAGGAAAACTTGTCACTGACATTTTTGCTTTTTCAAACTTTGAAATCGGCACATCCACATTCAGTTTGCATGCATAGTTTGATTTGATTGGACCATTTGGTACGACGCGTGACATTTGAAATATTACATCTGCACATCCCATCCAACCCAAATACTGTATGTGCTGACATAAACTGTTTATAAATAGATGTGTCTCACACTTAAGAGCGTTTTCACGACTACCTCATTTGGTCCGGACTTTCAGACTTTTCAGTTTGGTCCGAACCAAAATTGCAGGTGAGAAAGGTGCCTGGGACCATGGTCCGATCAAAAGTAGTGGTCTCAGTCCGGACCAAACAGAACCATGGTTCGGTTCGTTTGCAGTATGAAAATACTTTTTGGATAGTCCGGACTTTCGGAACAATTACAGGAAGTTAGGCAATTACTGTACGTACCATAGAAGAAATGTTTATTTGTTTATTTATACGGAATAGACTACCCGCCAAAATGACAACACGCCAACGTCAGACGCACGCCCATCTACTCACCAATCAAAGGGAGACGCAACACATGTATGCTTGTGTGGATGAGTTTTTTTTCTAAACAAATGAAGAAAAACTGCATTTTCTAAAATACCCGTGTACATGTGGACGGGGCATTAGCTTCATACTCTGTTTACAAATAGTTGTGCCTCACACTTAGCTTCGTACCCAATGAACATTGTCCCTTATTCATGATCTTCATGTTCTTGTCACGAAATCCCAACAACACATACAGGATGGCTGGCACCAAATAGCTTAAACACAAAGGCACTTTCTGCATTTCAACTTTCGATTTTCATTATCCTCACAAAATATATGATAATTCAGTGTGCTGCCTAAAGTACTTGGCTGGGTAAATTCTTCCAGTAGGTATTTGTAAAGCAAATGTCCTTAAAGAAAATGGCTTCTATGGGGGCCTTACTGGAAAGAAAAATAATTGTTCAAAATGCCAGGGCCATATTCTGATCCCAGACTGACCAATCTGCATTAATGAAAACCATAAATGCTTTGGCACACTTTTTCTGTACCACATACTGCTGTTGGTTTTGAGGAGCAGGAGATTGATTTCAGTGCCTGGGTCAGAGGGGAGGAGCATGCTGACACATTACTGTGACACCCCTGGTGGTGGGTGTGCCCCTTGATGGCATGGTAAGGTTGCCTGTGAATGTGGAAGTAGAGAATGTTTATGCCTATAAAATGTAACCCCTGCTCTCCATCCACGCTATCTACACACGTATCTATGAGAGAGACATTATACTATGAGAGAAACATTAGTCTTCCCAAAGTGGTTTAAGATGGATTACAGTCATTCAGTACATTTTACACTTTCAGCTCAGAGAAACTCCCCTGTGATAAATGAGGATGAAGATTATATTGCTGAAATATTACAGAACTGTACTCCAAATCTATGCCAACTAGTGCTTTGCTGTTTGGTCAACCTCTACTACAGTATGTAGTGTATTTCAATTAGATTAATGGTGGCAGATCCATGTTTGCACTATAATGTGCTGTTTTACACAAATATCTGACATTGTCTTTTGTTTTCCGAGAAACCTGGGGTTGGGAATGCTTTTTCATGATTAATCCATCTGGTCTACTAGGAACTGCAGCTCGCACATCTGTCTACGTTCTCCTGGCTTACACACTTGTGCATGTGTGCAGCATCATAACGATAGCCAAATGCAACAGTAGATCACACTGTTCTCTTTATAGGGCTGACATCTGATAATACACTCCCTCACCTAAAGGATTATTAGGAACACCCGTCCAATTTCTCCTTAATGCAATGATCTACTCAACCAATCACATGGCAGTTGCTTCAATGCATTTAGGGGTGTGTTCCTGGTCAAGACAATCTCCTGAACTCCAAAATGAATGTCAGAATGAGAAATAAAGATGATTTAAGCAATTTTGAGCGTGGCATGGTTGTTGGTGCCAGACGGGCTGGTCTGAGTATTTCACAATCTGTTCAGTTACTGGGATTTTCATGCACAACCATTTCTAGGGTTTACAAAGAATGGTGTGAAAAGGGAAAAACATCCAATATGCGGCAGTCCTGTGTGCAAAAATGCCTTGTTGATGCTAGAGGTCAGAGGAGAATGGGCCGACTGCTTCAAGCTGATAGAAGAGCAACTTTGACTGAAATAACCACTTACAATTGAGGTATGCAGCAAAGCAGTTGTGAAGCCACAACACGCACAACATTGAGGCGGATGGACTACAACAGCAGAAGACCCCACCGGGTACCACTCATCTCCACTACAAATAGGAAAAAGAGGCTACAATTCGCAAGAGCACACCAAAATTGAACAGTTGAAGACTGGAAAAATGTTGCCTGGTCTGATGAGTCTCAATTTCTGTTGAGACATTCAGATGGTAGAGTCAGAATTTGGCGTAAACAGAATGAGAACATGGATCGATCATGCCTTGTTACCACTGTGCAGGCTGGTGGTGGTGGTGTAATGGTGTGTGGGATGTTTTCTTGAAACATTTTAGGCCCCTTAGTGCCAATTGGGCATCGTTTAAATGCCATGGCCTACCTGAGCATTGTTTCTGACCATGTCCATCCCTTTATGGCCACCATGTACCCATCCTCTGACGGCTACTTCCAGCAGGATAATGCATCATGTCACAAAGCTCGAATCATTTAAAATTGGTTTCTTGAACATGACAATGAGTTCACTGTACTAAAATGGCCCCCACAGTCACCAGATCTCAACCCAATAAAGCATTTTTGGATGTGGTGGAATGGGAGCTTCGTGGAATGGGAGCTTCGTGCGCTGGATGTGCATCCCACAAATCTCCATCAAATGCAAGATGCTATCCTATCAATATGGGTCAACATTTCTAAAGAACGCTTTCAGCACCTTGTTGAATCAATGCCACATAGAATTAAGGCAGTTCTGAAGGCGAAAGGGGGTCAAACACAGTATTAGTATGGTGTTCCTAATAATCCTTTAGGTGAGTGTATAGTAGGTTTCCACATGCCCCAATCGCATGGTCCTTCATTTATAAAACACATTATAAACCAAATGGATTGAAACCTGAATGTTGATTGGGTGATTTAGCCGTGGTATATGAGATCGAATACCACAGGTGTGAAATCACATCACTTTTAAATGCTGTTATTATGTTGAAAACTGGTTTATAACAGCAATAAGGCATCTCAGGGGTTTGTGATATATTGGCAATATACCACAGCTAAGTGCTGTATCCTGGCACTCTGATGCGTCGTACCTAAAAACAGTCCTAGCTGTGGTATTTTGGCCATATGTCTCACCCTCTTGTGCCTTATTGCTTAAGTATATAGAGAACACTGATGCACAAAAATTGCTATCAGATTTGTCAGTTAACACCCGTTATACCCACAAACATGCACAAACCCACTTGCACACATACATACATACAAATGACAAGCCCCTGCCATATTAATTATGCACACAGTCACAATAGGGGCGGTTTCCAGGAAAATAGTACATGACCAATAGTTTCCCGCTTGGTTTAAGGGAATGATAGGAGGGCCTATATTTCCCCAGGGACTTGTAGAGCTTCTAAGGCTGGAGGAGAATGGATATCTCACCATAAACACGATTGTGATTTTTGAGCGAATGGGGACAGCGATTAAAATGGGTGACATTTCAAAAGCATAATTACAATGCAGCCATGATTGACTGCGACTGATCTGTGGCAGGCGCGCCGTTATTGCTGCTTGACAGATTACTAGAAGCCGGGACAATAATATGTAACAATATTTCATATTTCCCTGATGAAATTGTTTTTTTTCCCCCCTCCTTTCCCCTGTCACAAATGTAACCAGCATGATATGAACATGAATGAGTTCTCTGATCCTTAGTACCACTTCAGTATCTATATTGAAGAAGTTTCCCCCACCCTCACATTACACTTCTGAAGTGCTATCGGGCAGCCTCAACTCCGGCTCATTTCAGTAGAGTGTTGCTATCTCTCTATGGGAAGATAAGCAATCCCCAGAAACTGTTATCTGCTCAGAGGGACGACTGGCCCTAATGAAGTGCACTGTGTGCGTGCGTGCACACATACACACATTTACTTAATGTCTTAATGCCTTTACTGAAGTTGTGATCTGAAAGGCAGGTGTGTTAGGGGAGGAGGGAGCACTTTGCAAAAGGTTGCAGTGAAGACGACCCAGCTGGTTTAATGGATTAATGGACAGTTCTCATTTGCCTCCTTATAAACCATTGAAGAGCCTGCAGGAAACCATTACGACCAGTAAAGTAAACAGAAGAAATTAAGTAGGTCTCTCAAGACTGAAACCTACTTTTCAAGAGAGACCTGGCAAGAATATCTTTCTTTTAGAAATAGAAAACAATAGAATATGAATTTAAAAGGTCTCTTAATTTGGCATCCTAACTGAATTTTTATTGATATGCTAAACCATTTGTGCATTGGAATTCCAGACTTTTTCGTGTATATTTCGGAAAAAGCTATGTCACATGTATGTGTTGAAATGGTAAATAGGCTGCAAACTGTCAGATAATCCCAATGTACGTGCTAGAAGTCCCTATTGAATAATGCAGTATTTATTCAAGCCTTTGCAGTGACACTGCATGCAATAGTAGGATCCAGCTACTTCAAACTATACCTCTGGGAATATTTGACTAGCTTGACCCAAACCGACAAGAAAGAAAAGTATCAGAAAAAGCCTACCACTGTTTTCTCCATCATGGTAATGTTGCAATACTACATTGCTAACATTGTATTTATAGCCCCAGGAACTAGGCCACTCTCCAGTGCTTACATCCTAGCATTCATACGATTACAAGGCACAGCGCATCTAAGTGCCTTCTGCAATGCCCTGGCAAGTATCTTACTGGAGGTCTATGATACTTCAGACCCTTCCTACGGTATTTACACATGCTTATCCAGGTGTATAATCGTATACATCAAATTGTATGGAATATACCAGAACTATCAGATCCCTGGCATAAAATGAATGAGGCAATAGCAATAAGGTTGTTTGTTAATCTATATGTATAATACTGCTCTGGCACAGTAAAAATTATCTATCACAGTATGGAATTACTTTTGTCAAAAAAGATCTAACAAAAGTATTAGTATTGCAAACAAAAATAATATTATAGTATTTAAATAAATAAAATAGTATTTGTTCTCCCATATCAAAACATTTTATTTGCAACATATTGTGTTATGCAATATTTAGTTTTTTGCTTAAAGCAAAAAACTAAATATTGCATAACATAAATATGTTGCAAATAAAATGTTTTGATATGGGAGAACAAATACATTGAAAATTAATATAAACTCTTAGGAATAAATGATTCTTTGGCTGCAGTTTTTTATACCTTTGGTCACGTTACCTAGATTTTTGCTCTCGATTAAATGTTTCGCTTTTGCAATTCTTTGAAAAGTGTGGGCGGAGTATAGAGGCATACCAATATTATGTGTTGTCATTGGTCAACTGGTTTCAATGCATTCTCTCTTGGGCGAGTTGTGATCATATAGGGGGATGAGCAATTTTGGGTTTATTTGTTGCTGTGGTCATAGATATAAACATTATCCATAGAATGTCACAGAGGACTGAGTGAGATTATCAATTTCATATAAGGGATATTTAACACAAAACATTATACTTCATCACATATAACAGTGGCACACAGGGGCTTAAATACAGAGATAATTGAAATAGTGGGTGCAGCTGTCATGGTAATTCAGCATTGTCATTGAATAATGGAAACGTGATTAGATCATGTGACTGAAAAAGTGGGAACTGAAACCAAAACAATCCACACAGGGTAGAAACTATGTGGAATAAAACACAGAGGGCAGAACACAAAACACGTCAGGAACCGTGACAATAGGGCCTTGTGTATTTTAAGTTATTTTTCTCTCTACCAAAGGCCTACTAAAACGGTAACTGGCGGGCGCGAAGTGGCTCTCGATTCCTTAAACCTCCTCAGCATTAAAGATTCAATCAATCAGGCAGTCAGGCACAAAGTATGTTCTACCAATTGAACAGGATTAGGAGGGAGACAAGCAGAACTGGAGAAGCCATTATTTTACAAGGCAGCCCGGGTCAAATAAACACTCTCCCATATGAGTTTCTGGCACGATTTTATTAAAAGCGCATTTTGAGGATGTGGAGCAAAGAGCTGGCTGCCTAAGCCTCTGTTTTATACCAAGATTATCTTCATAGCTCCTCACAGGGATGAAGAAGCTGTCTCATCTGTTGAAGAAGAGAAGATTGGTGAAGACTCCTGTACTTATGCACACACAGTCAATGACAGGGCCGTTTTCTGAGAAAGAAGGCCCTGTCATTGACTGTGTGTGCATAAGTACTGGACGTATAGACGACACCATGCCCTATGAAAGTAGATTCATGGTGTAGTTGTGGAAGAAGCAATGCATGTTGTTCTGGGATGGCTTTATATTAGCATAGCTATTGAGTAATATATACAGACCAAGCGGATCTCACCTTCATCCTAATGCAATTCCTCCTCATAAATCTCTCATTGTTTAACCTTGTACACGGCTGTGAAATAACAACTCACTATAGCTCTTGTAAAAGTAAAATAAGCTGCCCTTTCCACACTTCCTGGATAATTTGGCTTTGTGGTGTTTTTTACAGGTCACATTACCTGAAGTCTGATCAACCCACACAGGTGTTCATAGCCCTTAGGTGCCCCTACATGGAATACATGTGTTTGATAACCCTGTCAAATGGGGGTGACCCTGTGTGTGTTCACAGATGTGAAATAAAATAAATGGAAGTGGCACTAAAGAAAAAGTATCTTTACTGTATTTGAATAATTATTTATAAATACATCATTTCCAACATTGGTAAACATTTGCAACTTTGGTAGTATCTTGGATAGGTATTTGAATCAATCTAATGCCACCTTAGCGCAGTGTTTTTCAACCCTGCCCCGGGGCACCTTAGACGTTCCACAGTTTAGCTGTAGCTGCTGAACTAGCTCAGCGTATTCATTAATCAAGGGCAGGATAATTAGCAGATGAGTTGAATCAAGTGTGCATGAAAATTATGACTGCTTGTCAAATGAACATAAAAACATTGAGTATACATTTTAACTACCAGTTACTAAGTTTAATTAACTATCAAAATATATGCTATGTGCACAGTACGTGTTGTTCATTGGCCTTGAACTAATTAAGCAATGTTTACTCTATATATTTTAGTAGAATAAACTCCAAGCTCAAAAATTGTTGACTTAACGTAAAATAATTATGTCAACCTCACAAGGGGTGAATGTTTGTGTTAAGTGAACATAAAGTTTTTATGTTGTTTTGACAGTCATGAACATTTGTGTGGACTTAACAATAACATTTTGTGTCATGGGCAGATTGGGGTTTACAGTGTAATGAATGTTTTTCAAATGTAATGGTGTTTTTACAAGACACTGACAATATATTCAATCAAATTGTGTGTACAACGTATTTGTTTCTGTTTTTAATTAAAAGATATTAAAAACATTATTATTTTTTGCCATCACATGCACTTATTGTTTCTTTACACACAATACAATTGCATTTGGTTACAATTCACTAGCTTTATGAGTTAAGAGTGATTATTGCAATGAATTAAAACGAGCACTATTGTTTAAAAAAAAATGATTTTGCGTTGCTGGCATAATAGTGTTATTGTTTTGATTGAGAGACCCGTAGTGGCCAAAAACTATATATTTTACCTTTAAACTTATTCATCATGTATGACACATAACGAGGTGAAGGCTCAGTCAATAATGCATAAGAATAATAAAGTTCATCAGCTCCAACAACTACAAATACTAGTGTCCCTCACCATGATTCGTCAACAACACATAACAGGAAACAATAATGTGCATCCACCCTCTGGGCACAGAAATACACGTAGAAAAAAATGAATATACGTAGGTTCCTTAATTACAAAGCACGAACCGGTGTGGCTTAATCAACCAACACCATTCACGTGTGTAATGGGAACAACCAAAGAGCAGTTGCCCTAATAGGTGTCCAAAGGGTTGTGCGCAAACACAACCCCATAAACATAATCAAGACAGTCCCACACATATATTCCCATATCCTGCCACGATGTATAAATGACATACACATTGTGACAGGCACCTATTATTTCAGATATCAGAAATGTATCATGTTTTGAAAATAATTATTATCAGTGTCATGCCACCTTGGTGAATCGAGGTAACAATTTCTATAAAAAACGATAAAAATCCCTAGATTATTCCAAACCTGTTACCCCCAGTGTATTTCTGCCATTTGAATATAGGGCTACTGTGCTCTACTAATTGTAATTTGGGTATTTAGCCTATTTGTTTTTAGCTCCAGCACAATTTTTTTTAAAATAAACATTGAATAACATCATGCTCTCTTCATATTCTCTTGACTTTATTTTGAGACTATGTAATGTAATTCTTTGTACTTAGTTGTTATAGTTTAAATGGTTTGCCTCCCTGCAAAGGATTTTGTATCTTTTGTCTTCTCTATATCGTCTTACTCTTATCAAACATGCATTTACCAAAACCTTTGCAATTGAATACATGAATAGTTTAAGTATTATGGATTTGGAAAAGTCAAACAAAATAATAAAAATCAGTAGTCTCACAAACATACACTCACACAGCTATTAATGACAGAAAATCGTGCACTCTGAGGTTAATTGCTAATTAATGTGTACAATGTCATCTGGAAAGTACATAAACTTTCATTACTTGGAGAACATGACATGCATACGCTTAGGATAACTACAGCTACTCCATACCATTAGGTTTACTCCCTATTTAACACAGCAATACATAAAAATAATATATTAATAAGTAAAAATAAATTGTACTTGTTTTTTCATATATTAGGGCCCGTATTAACAAAACATGTTTTCTTACCAATAAAAGGACTTGTTAACAGCACTAAAAGCTTTCAGCTAAGAGTTGTCTTCTAAAACCTATTCACAGAACTGCTGAGACCAACTTTAAGTAAGGAATTCTAAAGGCTCTAATGCTTGGATCACACCAAGGATGGCAAAAAGTCACTGTACGGCACCGTCACGCAGACACACTTGTACACCGCAATCAACATTGTAATCAATCTTCCGCATCTTCAAGATGGTGGACAACATTGCATACCACTGTCCTCCTCCAGCAAAGTGACTGGCAGGAGTTTTTTCAGTTTAGAGTTCATTGACAATATGAAAACTATCTACTGAGCTGTCAAAGCTTTTCTTGCATTTTCATAAACCCATAGATGAAAGCGACATATTAGCTCTTCTTCTGTGGTACATCAACTTCTGGTTCTGGTGCCGTACAGCAAAGCAATGCACAAGTTGGGTAATTACAACTCTTGCAACACACCCGCCGCAACACATCAACATTTTGCCGGATCCGGCAGATATGCCGCAACGGTGCAGATTGCTTTCTATTGAAATGAATGGACTTCCGCCGGCGGAAGAAAATCTGCAGAAAATCTACTGGATCCGGCAAAATGTGGATGCAGTGCGGCGAGTTGAAGTTATCCAATTTGTGCCGTGCTTTGCCGTACAGCACCAGAACCAGAAGTTGATGTACAACAGAGCTAATATGTCGCTTTCACCTGTGGGTTTATGGGATTGCAAGAAAAGCTTTGACAGCTCAGTAGATAGTTTTTGTATTGTCAATGAATACTAAACTGAAAAAGCTCCTGCTAGTCAACTTGCTGGAGGAGGACAGTTGTATGCAATGTTGTCCACCATCTTGAAGATGCGGAAGATTGATTACAATGTTGATTGCGGTGTACAAGTGTGTCTGTATTACGGTGCTGTACGGTGACGTTTTGCCGTCCTTGGTGTGATCCCAGCATTAGGATGTGGATGACGCCATTGCTATGGATGATGCAATATTCCATGTACTAGCTTACTTACTCTCCCCGCAGTGATTGGCTAAAAGAGGATCACTGATTAAGCATGAACCCGAGAATGATATACTGACTATAAACATGAAACTGAGAATTTTACTGACGATAAACATGAAAGGGAGAATGATATACTGACTCATTAATATATAATTGTCCATGACATGTTTAATCATTTAAATTACAGCTAATCTTTTATTTGAATATTTATCTTCTAAAATTAGGAGTGACACGTCAATTATTCTAAGAGTTTCTCCTAAATCAGCGAGTTAAGAGCAACTTTTAGCCTTAAAATTTAGACAGAAAACAATACAATCCTTACCATTTACATGTTGGTTTTTAATGGCTACATCACAGTGCTCATCTCACGGTGCTCATGGCAGTGACTATAGGCACTGAGCAGCATTAGCAGTTAGCCCACTATGATGAAACCATTAGTGAAGGGAAGCTTATCAAGCCATGACTGTGGTCAGTAGGAACGCCTCTCTAACCACATCAACAAGGGATTAATTACCTGATCTTTACTGGGCCTGACACACTAGGTTCCACGCTGTCTTCCATGTTAGTATGTTACACGCGCGTAGACCAGAGGCTTTTGAAAATGGTGCATGTGTTTGTGTACGCTTGTGCAGTACGGTGGGTAGAAATACATTTTCACTCCCACATTCCTGCCACTACCCTATATGATCTCCATAATGTGACATGTTTCCTTGGCAGCTCTTGTCACACAAGTCATGGAAGGATGACGCAATATATCTGGAGCCATATTACCCTGTGGGAATGTTAGGATGGGAGGCAGGGCGTCCGTGTTCTGACAGTGATCGGGAAGGTGGTAAACGATGGTTGAGGACGGACAGCCGACAGATAATTTCTTCCAGGTAATGATCTCTCGTCTGCCCGGCTTGGAGGGCGGAGCCACACGTCCGGTCTGAGACTGGATATGCAGTATATGGCGTACCCTTAGGAGTACCCTTCACTCCCACATTGCTGCAGCCGCCCTACGAAAAGTAACTTGGTAATGTGACGAGTCTCCTTGACGACTGCTGTCACATAGCGTAAGTCAAGGAGGGATGGGAGGTGAGTGCGTCCTACCCTGCCATGCTCCCCTGTGAGAAATGGTTGTGTATGTTATACGTGGTGCACCCTGGTACCGTGTAAACCATGCCAATGTTTCTCGTTTTCCCTGCGATAATGTTTGGCAGCCTCTGAAAAAAACACAAGTTGTTGACAGCCTTGGATATACACATGCTCTACTTTCACAGTAGGTGGCCTTCAAATTACAGGCATAACAAAAAAAATACTAAAGAGGTATTGCTATTTCAGCTATGTTGCAGAT
Source organism: Umbra pygmaea (assembly GCA_016801145.1). NCBI lineage: Eukaryota > Metazoa > Chordata > Actinopteri > Esociformes > Umbridae > Umbra > Umbra pygmaea. The sequence continues at coordinate 41,933 of JACXGM010001625.1, forward strand.
AGATGCTTTTTTATCCTTAAGTGTCCTTATACCTTTTAAATGTTGCAAATGTTGTGAGGCTTTTGATTACCAAGGAAGTGAACTGCATTTGAGGAAAGGGAGCAGAGAATGTCCCTTAGGCATGAGAATGAAGGAACAAAGCTCAATTAACTCTGTGACAAAGGAAATCAAGTACTTTTTAAACCCAGAGCCAGTGGATGGATATTTTGTGCAACAAAATAACAGCTCATGACATAATTGAGAAATACATGTATAACTTCACTTGGGAAAACATAAAACATTTCACTATTGTCACTATTGAATATTGTGTTATTATATCTTTGTGATATATTGGAGTTTCTGTTACAGTAAAAAGTCAATAGTGAAGCAGGGGCTGTGCCAAGAGAGTCTTGAAAAAATGATAGATTTGTCAGTCAGTTTCTTAATCAATTTCCAGCTTTATTTGCTCCTTAGGCGATTTCTGCCGTTGCAAAACATTCAATAACACTCCATCATGTGTACAGTTTATGTATTCTTTTGTGTTTGAGAATAAAAAAGGGAAGAATAAGAAATGAGTAAGGAAAAGCAATGTAATTCAGAATATATTCTGAAGTATATGTTTAATGTATCATCAACATTTTAAATCAAATCAAATTTTCTTTGATTTGATATGCTAGCGATGACGTCTAAGCTATATAGCAAAATATATTCTCAATTATATTTGATTCAATTCCCTTTGATTGAGTCGGTAATCATTCTTCTTTATGGTGATGTTTTGTGACGACTAGACCGACTTGCTATGGCAGCAGCAGGAAGAAAAGACAGTCATTTGTTCCTCTTTAGCTTGTCAATACACATTCATCCATTCTTTTGCTAGAGCCAACGTTTCCTAGGTCTGTATGAATAAGAAGACTCTGTTATAGATGTTTACTTACAGCCTCCTATGTAGTCTGTCCTCCACATTCATCTGCTACAGAATAAGGGAAGAATGTGCTGCCAATCAATTATCTGTTGCTAAGATAAATGCAATTACTTTGTCGGTATGACATTCTTAAGAGATGCGGTACGCTCCTCATTCTCCTTTGGAGACAATATCAGCCTCTGGCCTTTATCGATAGGAAAACACAGCTCTGCAGTCCCAAGGGCATAGCTGACAGGGAGACACAAGCATGTCTGTAGCTGATCGTTAATTCTCACATTCAGAGAATTGTGACATTCAGATAATTTATACTGTTTTTTTAGTTCTGAGAAGCAGTTGTTTTTTGTTGCAACATGGCTATTTGTTCACTACTTACAGTTAAGAAAGAGATATATCCTCTAAATTTTCAGGGATTAATGTATTTGTGTCTACAAATGTGGAATTTTCCACTGGTTTTTGGGACCATAGAAAACTAAACCGAATTCCCAAACCCTCATTCCAATTTTAACAGCTCTAAACTCCTAAATTGAAAGTAGGCTTTTCCTCATGAAGAAATTGGGGTCCGCACAAGGGTAATAAAACACACATACACACACACACATCTGTCTCTCCCACCAGGCTGTCTAATCATTCCCCCCTTAACAGAAGGTGGAAATCATCCGAGACCGCTGCCAATGCCTCATCTGTTTGGTGGCTGAGAGAAAGACAGTCACAGTGAGGGATCCCAACCCTCCCAACACAACTGTCATAATCTCACTAATGGCCTGTGTGTCCTCTAAGACGAGTGTGTGGCAGGTTGCGAAGAGGCCATTAGCTAGGAGAAACGTCCGGTCTGCCCTCTGCAACAGGTCACCACCTCGGCTCTGCCTTCAGAATAGAGACACAATCCCTCTGAGCTTAACCATTTTTACAAGGGAACATGGCATCCCAAATACCTTTGTCCATCAACGGAGGAGTCTCAAATGGTTTGTTAGGTCACCTGCACTCCCAGGTCTGCCCTGCGCTCAGAAACTATTTATTTCATCACAACCTAATGCTTTGGAGCTGGAGCTGAGCTTGATAGAGCAGTCTCTGTTCGCTGTCATACCAAGTGGCCACTTAGAACAGTCTGATTGCTCCTGCCACTGGGAACAATCACGGGTACTGTGTATGCAGTTAGCAGCCCGTTCAACGTGCCTCTCAGTAGATTTTGAGATGTAGGCTGGATGGTTCCACCGTGGTCACTTCCGAGGCAAGCTGGATGGCTGAAGAAGTGGATAGCAGCAGAGGTGTAATTCCACCATTGATTTCAAAAAGAAAATTAATGACCATCTCCTCCGGGTGTTCCTGCGGACCTATCAACTAGCAGCAAGCTAAACAGGTGTGGTACTCTTATTACACTCCGAATACAAAATCACCACACACACAGCAAAAAAGAATAGAAGTGAGATCTCAATCAGGGTGGGCTATGATTATGATAAGGAGGATAGAAGATCTGAAGATCTTGACCGAGCGAACCTCCATTCTCGCTGAGCTTGAAGATGTGCTGAAATGGCCATAGCACAGCCAGTCCATGATTTATTGAGGTGATACCAATGACTCCACTTTGTTAATGTAATTATGCATGTGCCTTTATTTCTGGACCGGAATTTAATTACTGTGTTCGGTTTCAGCAGAGCGAACCAAACAAACCTCGTTCAATTGTGTGTTCATCTTCTCGATGGCAGGAGAAAGAGAGAGAAAAAGTGAGAGGAAGAGAGAGAGAGAGAGAGAGAGAGAGAGAGAGAGAGAGAGAGAGAGAGAGAGAGAGAGAGAGAGAGAGAGAGAGAGAGAGAGAGAGAGAGAGAGAGAGAGAGAGAGAGAGAGAATGTAAAGGTAAGGAAAGAGGGAAAGCAAGAAGCTCTAGTGATAACCCTTCATTTAGTAGTTGAGGAAATTGTCAACACTGAGCTAAGCAGAATGGTAAAGGAAAATGAGTGGTCAAATAAACAATGATAATTGAGGATATGCATCCTTTTTGCTGCCTCACTGGAAAGAGAGAGACTGTTGCAGAATTCACTGGTGCAAGTTTAGCCAACTTGTTAGCTCTGCTCGTTTGCCTGAGTTTGCTAGTGTTGATAGCTCTTAAGTCTTACATTAGGTGTCAACTGTAAATTTACAATTTCTTTATTTTTATCATCCACCTTCTGCAAAAATAATATGCTTAGCCATTTAACTTAATTGTTAGCCACTTTTATATCTACTGAAGTTATTAAACTTGGAGATTTTAACCTGAATTCAACAGGACTCAGTCAGTATAAAATAAATGTATACTGAGGTACAGTAACTGACTTAATTAATCACCAAGCCCACAAGGCCTGATCTTAAAGTGCCTACAAATTCCACATTGATAGATTATATTCTAACAAATGCTCCTCATAAATATAGAGCCATTGGAGTATTTCCACTAGGTGTCAGTGATTACTGCCCCATTGCATGTGTTAGAGATGATAGAGTTTGTAGTAAGGGGGGTAAAATGATACAATTAAGATGCACTTATGAAGTTAAAGCATTAATAATTAATATTACCTTTCCTCCCCTGTTGCAATAGTCTGGGTTAAGAACGGAGAAATGCTTAATAAATGCCTATAGAAGATTTATAGAATAAACGTGGTTGAATATTTCCTATCTAACTATCTGACCTCATAATGATCATTTATCCGTGTGTAAACAGCTACGGAAAGAAATACCACAGCGACCCGGGAAACTAAAGCGTTGCCCGCGAGTCAGACAAAGGAGCATAGGCTACCTAGCTTGAACTGTGTGCGTGATAAAAGCTGAAACTTCGGAGCAGACCGCAACAAGATAAATTT
>JACXGM010001626.1:0-52950 GCA_016801145.1 Umbra pygmaea
TTAATTGGTTAAGGTAACACTCCGCTACAGCCGACTACTTTCGTTTTGACATGACAGCAGTATCTGCAAGTACGTGTCACGTGACGGTCCGTTGATGCAAGGATAATTGTTTCGTCGGCTATATATTTTCGACACTTCTAGAAAAAAATACCGAGGTCATGACCTCGGTGTCCTCAATGGTAGTTACGGCCATGCCTGTTGTACATCATTAACTGTTCCAGAGGCTGGACAGAGGGGCCCACAGTCCTGACATCTTCATAAACACATTTCCATCTGTGTTCCTCCCAGACTGGGACCATGTAATCTTAGCCTGTATTTTGGTTGAAACTTTAAAAATACATGTAAAACACTGCAACACCTAGGGCTGCTGCCATATTACTTTGCACTGTCCACACATGTAAAGGACTTCCAGAGTTTTGCACAATATATTTACACGTTCAGGAAGGCTTAAATAATATGACATTTTCAAAAATGACATTGTTTGAATCCGTCTGTAAGATAGACAGCCAAAGCAACATTTAGCATTTCTTTGAAAGGGCCAGTTCACTGTCTTTGACACTGAAAAAGCCCATAAGTATTTTGTATATTTTTTATTATCTAGATATTTCATTTTCCATCCTATCTTTTGGGTAATTACTCATTTTCACCTCTTCATATTTAGATTGAAAAAAGATTACAGTGGTTGTTAGACATTACTTAAAATATCTAAACGTTCAACCCATCATCAACAAAACAAAGTACAGTAAAGCATTCATACAAATGTGGTGAACAGAAACTAGTAAGCCATTATGAGCTACAAAGCATGTGCTCATTTCAAAATACAAACCAACACAGAACAAAAGAAAATCAACATTTTAGAGCATCTACAAAAAGTCAAACTTTTTCAGCAGTAGCAAAAAAGTTTGTTTGGCGTTTGAAGTCTCAGTCACTGTCAGAGGCAGAGGCGTGGTTGGAGGCCTCATTTGCCGAACCTTCGGGTTCTGATCCGTTATCAGAGCGGCGAGGGGAGCTTGCCGGGGAGCCCCCTGGGGATCCTGCCGGAGAGCCAGCCTCAGAGCCGGAAGCTGCTGCTGGTGAGCCAGGTCGGGACTCGGCCTCTGACCCCGAGGGGCTCCTCTTGCTCTCGTTATCAGACTGCTCTGAATCCGACTGCTGCTGCTGCGCTCTCCTCCTCTTCACTGGACGGTCGCTGCCTGAGTCGCTACCGGAGTTCCCAGAGCGCCGGGGGCTTCCAGCCTCACTGCCAGAGCGCTTCCTGCCCTCATCAGACTCACTGTCAGAAGCAAGGCGCTTCCTGTGACCACCCTCGTCATCAGAGCCTGAACCACTGTCTCTAGGGTTCCTGGGAGGTGAACAGAAAACAGTGTCAAAAACATTACCTTGTAGCTTTACGTAGCATTTAAAATACAAAGGAATTTAGGCTCTCACTTGTCTTCAGCGATTTTCAGTCCATCCTCGTCTGATGACGAGTCGGAGGATGAGATGATGGCCTTCGACTTGATCTTGCCTTTGAGAGAGGGTGGCACTGGCTCAGACTAGACAAGAACATAACAGTTAACACTGATGAATTCCCGCCACATGGATACAATAGAATCCCATTAGAAAATTGTAAGAGTAACTTAAGAGAGACTTAAGTGACCTTTTGGAACTTCTTGCCACCGGCTCTCGGTTTGCGTTGCTTTTTGGGACGTGAGCCTCCATCGTCATCATCACTGCCATCGCCACCCCGTTTGGTGGGTCTGAAATACAAAATCACAGCAGCATTTACACTGTGTCCTACCTACCAGCGAGCGAGAATAAGACCATAACCATTTCCACATGGTCACCTCCTCCTCTTCTTGCGGGACTTCTCTCCATCCTCGCCCTCCTCCTCACTCCCACTCCCAGCCTTCCTCTTCTTCTTCCGCTTCAGTGGCAGGTCCTCGTCGGAGCCGTCATTAACAAAATCGTCAAAGTCACCTTTCTTGCGCTGGGGACAAAGAAACAAAGTGTCTACCCCACTGATCATGGAGCCTCCACCTGCACCATGCCTGTTCTCTAAACAGCTGTTCTTACCCGGCCACCACTTTTCTTCTTCTCTTTTCTTTCCTCCTTCATTCCGTCGGTGAAGGACAGCAGATTCTTGGTCTTCTCCACGTACATGGCTCTCTGCTCCAGCAGTTTCTTCTGGTCCTCCTCCTGCTTGGTTCTCTTCTCCTCCTGGTGGTTCAAAAGTGACACAGTGGACAGTGGGTAAGAGCCGGGTTCCTTCAAAATGTTCACAGTGACTAAATGCGCTGATCGTGTGTTAGGTGGCCGTGCAGGTCTTTTTTATAAAGGTAGGGCTTCAGGGACTTTCTGAAAATGTGCAAGACTCTGCTGTCCTAAAGTTAAGGGAATCTGCTTCCACCTTGGGGGTACCAGGACAGAAGAGTTTTGACTGGGCTGTGTAGAAGCCATTGGAATTCTTCCAGAACCACCTTCAAATACTAAACTGCTTAATTTGGCTCCTTTATTGAACTATGAATATTTGTTATTCAGAAAAGGATGTTCCCACATAATGAAGGGGGCCCGAGTGACACGTTTATGGGAAGAAAACAGAAAGCGCTCTGATGACTGCAACCACATGTAGTGGCCACCAGAGGATACTGACAATCCCAAGTTGTAGAATATGAGAGCAAATGATTGCCTGTGACAAATTTTCACCTCCTAGCAGAGCCAATGCCATATCATCTTAAGCCGTAGCACTCGCGCAACTTAACGATTTAGGGAACATAGACAATATATAGATTTGTCACTGTTCCCTTTAAACACATTTTGCAGCAGCACAGACAGCTGTTGACATAACTGGTTTGGAGTTCAGAACTAAAAGAGATTACCATGTTTTTCTGCTTACTGATAAGACATTGTGTACAGTTACAGTAGTTGGTTTAAAATTTGTTGATGATGTATAGAGTGCGTGGTGTGAGGAAAGTCACTGGGAAAGCAAAGTCATGGAAAACCAAAATTACAATTGTTATTATCTGTTATTGATTCATAGTATCAAAGACAGAAAATCACAAAAAGTGATTGAATATATTAATGCACATCACTAAATGCTATTGGAAAGAAAGCTACCTGCCTTCCCTTTTCCAGTATCATAGCAACCACCTATATTTAAAACCTAAAGCAGTTAACTGCTGCCAACCAATTAAAGCCTTTTGTTCCAATCACAATGTACACAATATTATAAATGTACAAAATGTGTTTACTATTCATGGCATTATGTGGTGCACAATTAAAGACTTTGAACTCACCCTGCTGGTGAAAAGCCCATGTCATTCTTTTTATGTTGCAAATGTTTTTTGACTCACAACAAAGTTAACGCGTTTGATGTTGTTGTCCAAGCTGCAGTTAAGGGGCTAGCTAGCTAAAAGATGCTGCGAGACAACTACTGTTATCATTTAGCAGAGTTGACTTTGAACTCCCTTCTTCTCAGGTCCGACCATAGAAATGGAATGTATAGAAAGGCCATTCCAATTCAAATCAACGTAGAAGAGTGGTCGGAGCAGCAGCCATTTTTGAGTACCATTCCATTGCAAAGATCTAGCGGCCTACTTCCGCGGCCTACCACGCCAAGCAGTTCAATGTCCTTTCTATCCATTCTATTTCTATGGGTCTGACGTACAATATAATTAAATCACTGGCCATTATGGAGAATTAGCTAAGTGTGAAGTCAAAGCTAATTAGGAAAGAAACACGTTTAGCTAGCTAGTCAGTCGACGAGATGTATTTATTAAATTACGTTTCGACTTCCATGTGATTTGATTGGTTAGAAGCCAAAACCTTACCTGAATGAATGCAATGTCACATAGCGTAGGCAGATGAGCCTTGTGCCTACCCTGTACTAAAGATATTAAATCAAAATGTTGAAATACGCATGTGCAAACTATATAATCCCCTGACTGAAAGGGTAACACACAGTGCAGACAGAAGACTTCTCTGCCTACCCTGAGGAGACCTTGTCCATTAACAGTAACTGGAGGCGGGAACACAAGTTCATTTCAACAACAGGGAACGTAGCCACTCACTCTCTGGAGCTGTCTCGTTAGGATTTCATGCAGTTTTAGTGAAAGTTGAAAATGACAGTATAGAAATCACATGAATTTATGAAAAAGACCATTAAACATCACTAAATAATTGACAACGTATAAAACATGACATTTAATTATGCTATTTTGACAGATTATCACTGCGTAGGCTGTGCCTACACTGCCTACCCTGACTGCACGTCCCTGATGTTATTCACAGTGGGCCAAATTAATTTTTATTTAAGGTTAATGTTTGGTCTGTTCACTTCAATAACAACCTAGTTTCTTTTTTTGTGTATCTAGGTGAAACAACAATAATCAATATGTTATAGGCAGAAGGCCGTGCTGGAAAGACAAGAAGTACATCTACAGTGATGCACCAATCTTGTTTTTGTCAGCCGATATAGATTGTAGATTGCTTTGTTGTTCATTGAAAGTCAGATTCTAAACTCTGGACAATCTTAACACTGCGTCACCATTAAGTAAAACAAAAGTGTTGATGGTCTTGGGGAGACCAGCCCAAAGACAGACCTGTTCTTTTTGCAGCTGTTGGCGCAACAGGTCCCTCTCCTGATCCTGCTTGGCCCGGAGCTCCTTCTCCTCCTCGTCCTGCTTTCTGGCCCGAGCCACATGGTACTGGGCTTGACTCAGAAGGTCCGAACACTGCCTGCAACAAACCGACATCAACAGCTCACAATCCAAGTTTACATAAGCCATTTAGAATTTTCTATTTTTTATGACCTAAAACGTGATCAGATTTTCACACAGTCCCTGAAGGTAGATAAAGAGAACCCAATTAAACAAAAATTATAATTGCTCATTTATTTATTGAGGACAAGGTGCGAGTAGGCACGCTGTTTTATTGAAAGAACAGGGATCTATCAGTCTGATCTTCACAACACATGTGGAAGCGTACCATGACATGAACAAAGCAGAATTGAGGATCTCAGAAAGTGTTGTTGATGCTCATCAGGTGGGAAAAGGTTACAAAACCACCTCTAATAAGTTTGGACTGCACTACTCCACAGTCAGACAGACTGTGTACAAATAGAGGACATTGAAAACCATTGTTAACCTCCAGTAGTCAACCAACAAGGAGCACTCCAAGAGCCAGACGTGTAAGTCTTCAAGGTCACAAAGGAACCCAGGGTAACTTCTAAGCAACTAAAGGCCTCTCTAACATTAACCTTATTCCAACTGTGCAACATTGTGGTGGTAGTATCATGGTTTGGGCCTGTTTTGATGCTTCATGGCCAGGACAAGCACCACTGTACATCCTGGTTGAAATGATAATAATTTCAGACAGAGAAGATTTGTTCCAACCGACCTGGCTTCAGTGGAGGCAAGTGCTAGGTCGAACCTCATCTTGTCTCCTGCCTTGCTGAGGTAGCTGAAATACCTGGGACACAAGAGAAAAGATTAACCAGAGAGAGGTGAAAAACACTCTTAGGGCAGCGGTGTGAAATATGTCTGAGAGGTACCGGTGGGCCAGCTCCAGCTCTTTGACAGCGCTGAGGACAGCCTTTAGGTTACTCTTCTCATCCTTCAGCACCAGAGTGGCCAGCCTCTGCAGTACCAAGGCCACATTGAACATCAGCACGGTGTCACTTGGGGCCACGTGACGTGCCTGGAGACACAGGCGGACAAAGCACACCGAGTTTCACACTACTAGCCATCTGAACGTCACGCACTGTTCACTTCAGAACCTTTCCGCAAAATATGGACCAGCTAATTGATTACAAATGAGAGAAACACTATATTACAACACCCACCTTTAGCAGAGTCTGTTTGCAGTCTTGGAGTTTCCCGCATTTGAAGAGGGCCCGAGCCAGGTACAGCAGCACTTCCGTGTTCTGATGCTTGTAGAATTTCTTCAGACAGTTTTCGTACTAATACAAGAAAGAGCCGAAAAGGAATTTAACCAGAAAAACTCTTGTGTACAAAGACACCTCCAATGGGATTGTGTTGTACCATAAATTAAACCTGCAGTGTGTACGAGGCCTGATTGGGACCTACCATCTGCACAGCACTGATGTACTGTTTCTGCTCCACGTAGATGTGAGCCAGGTTAAGCCAGACGTCGCTGATATCTGCTGTAGCCTCCCTAACCTGGGCAAACACGTCGCGTGCCTCGCGGTAGTAGCCCTTATGGGCCAGCACAGCACCTGAACAAGACAGCTAACTGAGGTAAATACATGCTCATTTTTTAAGCACCAGTCACATTAAGGTATTCGGTCAGGTATGTAACAACCACAGTGAGAAGAGGCCGACAAACCTATGCCGTTGGCAGCGTAGAGGTTCTTGGAGTCGTTTCTTAGGACCTGCTTGTAAATGGCGAGCGCTCTATCCTGATGTCTCTTTTCCTGAAAAACACAACCACAGGAAGACGCTAATTATCATTGTCTTTACGAGATGTTTTGCTTGGGTCATGTTTAAAACAGAAAGTACTCTGTTGTACCTTCTCCCGGTCCCTGGTGGGCTGGTGCAGGGTCTGGAGCCACACGTTGCCCAGGGCCAGCATGGAATACGTGTCATTCTGAGTGGACGGCTGTTTGAGGATACGCTCAAACTTCTTCTGACCCGGACCCCACTCCTGTTTGGCCAAATGGAGGTTCCCGATTAGGGACCAGGCGTCTGGGTGGTCCTGGTTAATCTGCAGAGCCTCTTTGAACCAGTCTGAAGCTTCATAGAAGTTTCCTTTGTCGCGAGCCATTGCTCCGAGACGCAGGTAACCTGCAAGGATAAACACAGGGCCGATTCAGAAACGGCCCTACAGACACACACATTCATCACACACATCGGTGTCATCAGTGCTTACAGTCGACATAGTTGGGGTGTTCCCTCAGGATGTTCTTGTAGAGTTTCTCTGCCTCGTGGAACTCGCACATGGCCTCGTAGAGCCGGGCCAGGTTGTAGGAGGTGGTGACAGAGATGGCGTTGTAGTAATGCTCATCATGCTCGCCCTCAGCTTTGGCTCTCTCCAGAGAGGCCAGGAAGTATTTCTAAACAAGGACATCCAGAACCAGATCTTCAATGAGATACTGTTTTAGCTATGGTGTGTTTACCACCGGGTTGGCCAATGTCTGGATTGAAAACAATTACTTTTCTAAACACTGTAGATAGACCGTATCCCCTGGGGAATGGGGCTATGCCCACTGAAAAGTAAATTGGCTGAAATAACGCAATATAAACAAATTCAGTTACATGTACTGTAGTCTCACACTAGTTGATTCTGATAACCAAGAGAATGTATGCTCTTATTGCTATTCAACATAATCTGTTATATGCAGTCTGTGACTTTTGCTAAAATATATTTGAAACCTCCCATATTATCCTGGATGTTAAATATGCTGTTAATATGTTCAAAAACTCTAAGCAGAATCACTGCCTTACCCCATTTCCCCATCAAAGTCCAAGATTACGTTGGAGGGCCTTGATGACACATCAAGACATAGCACAAATACTTGACTTAATGCAAGTTTTTTTCTTTTTTAGCTCAAAAGCACCACTTTTATAACCAGTGGCAAAAATTGTGGACTGTATCTGTAAAACAAATACATCTATTTAATAGAATTCCGCGTTGTGTCACATCTTGATCATAAGCCGTTAAACATTTGGAAATGTCGCCTGAAACACATGCACATCAGTGTAAAAATAAGCAACCCTTCTGAAATGCATTTGTTACAGCAGGCAATGTTGTCCCTGCAATGAATGGAGTAGCACTCTATGCTCTTGACACGGGACCACACAATTTCCCTGGCGATGAGGGTTCGAGCCCTGGCTCTGTCCCGTTCTGTGCGCATCATCTGTCTCTCCGAACACGACTGTCTCCCTAGCCTATGCTTCCGACTGTGTCATTCAAAAATATTCTTAATACAGAGAAAACAATGTGGATCTTTCTTGCCAGTTAGTTAGGCCAGCACCTAAAGACATTATTAAAAAAAAAAAAAAAACCTGCTAGGCACAATGATTCAGAAATGCACTTTATGAAATTGTATGTAACCTACAGTACCTAGACTATTACAATCCAAAAGCCAATAAAGTTTTATATCCCAAGACTACAATATTCTCTCAAATCCTAATTTAATAAACAGCTTTGTGAAAGGGATCCCCTTTCTGGAGATGTCATGCTGCTTGGTGTTCTCCACCCATACTGCAATCTACTACACTTGCATTAGGTTAGTAATCTAACTCCCAAATGTTGACCATGTATGCTAAGGCAAGTAGTGAATTGACCATTTGGCATGTTGCCCTGCTATTCATACTGAAAAATGTTGTGCTGCCAGACTCCAGACACATGAGTCAATTTCAAATTAAATGGCAATATCTATGATAGATGTCAATCACCGGTATCATCACATCAACAACACCAGATACATACTGACATGTTCTGACACTAAAAGTAACCATTCAAATAAGTAGTTTATATCCACAACTGATATATTCCATTCAGGCAGATCTGCCATCTTCCTGCACTGTACCTTGGCCTCCCCCAGGTTCCCCAGTCTAAAGTGAAGTGCACCCAGGTTGTTGAGGATCTCAGGGGGGACGTCAGCCTGGACCTTCTCCTGAAGGATGCGGGTGGCCGTGCCATAAGCAGAGAGGGCTCCCTGAATGTCGGTCTGCTCCAGGATCTGGGCCAGCTCGATCCAGGCCTCCACATCATCAGGATACTGCTCCGTCACCTTCTTCAGGTGCCCCTGGAACACAACAAGATGCGTGTTTGAGCAACAGATCAGCATATATGGAGTAACGGGTGTACAGGGATTTTAGTTTGTCTATTTCAATGTATGGGTCTTCTTCCTTTGCACACAGCTTATTTACTTTGGCGATGTCTCTCTTCTCCTGGTCATCCGAGGTAGCATACAGAGAGCCCAGGATCTTCATGGTTTCGTAATTGTTGGGGTAAGCCTTCAGGACCTTCTCGAAGCACTGGGCTGCATTCTCCTTGTCTCTACGGTACACATACATCTGCCCCAGGCCAAAAAACGGTAGCACAAAGGTGGACGAAGCAAACTGGGTGGCTTGGTAGTAGTACTGGAAGGCCTGGTCATAGTCCTCCTGAAATACACAACAGGGGCGATATAATTCTCATTCAATTAGGGGGGGCAAATTTTGCTATTAACGAGAGAAAAATAAAACGGGAGGGCTTTGCACTTACCTGGACGTGAAAGGAGCGGGCTAACTGGTAGCAGCTCTCAGCCTGCATGGCTTCCACCTCAGTGTTGTGAAAGGCATGGAGAGCCAAGTGCTGGACTTTACTGTAGTCCTGACAATTAGAAAGCACAACAATGTGAATTAAAGGAATACTGAGGTCCAGGCATGCTTTTATACAATATGAAGTCAACCCTTTACCTTTTTGAAAAAAAAGTGGTTAGCCAGGTGGTTGAGCACCATGGGGTTGCTGGGGTCGATGGTGTAGGCTCTGGAGAGGAGCTGCACTCCGTTCTTGATGGAGTCGGCTTCCTTGCTGTTGAGCTCCAGCACAGCTAGGCCCACAAGGGCTCCCACACACTTGGAGTTGAGCTCCAGGGCCCGGCCAAAGGCCAAGCGGGCCTTCTCCAGCTTATTGAGCTTGACAAAGCAGTGGCCCATCCCCAGCCTCACCTCAGCTGTTAAGACAAACGGTGATGTTGTCAGGACTCAGGATAGAACAGGGATGTAATTTAACTCAATGTGACCGTTGCTGGTGACATGCTTACCAGGGCATCCAGGGTTTGTACGTAAAGCCTTCTTGTAGTATGCCAGGGCTCCTCTGTAATCCTTCTTATTAAAGGAGATGCAAGCCTTACCTGTTAAGGTTTAATGTTTTATCTCAGTTTCATATTTTGAAATTGACCTTGGTAATTTTAATGGTAGATCTGATCCACTATGTTACCTACCAAGCAGAGCAGGGATGTTATTGGTAGACTGGTTCAAGACAAAGTGGAACTGAGCATCAGCCTGGTCCATTTTGTCCCCCTCCAGCAGACAGAAACAGGCTCTTCCCAACAAGTGGTTCTGTTAAAAACACAAATACCTCACAGTTACCTCACATGTTCTGTAATTAACTCTCTCTTTTTCAAATAAGTGTTCCGCTTGTCTTCTTACCTGGTCATACATGATGATCTTGTCTGCCATGGTGTAAAGCAGGGTGGCCTGAGTGATCAACTCTTTCTTGGCATCTTTGTTCTTCTCTTTGCGTGCCTGCTGGACATAGTATGCTGCCAGGGTGTCCAGACAGGTCATCTGGTCCTTCTCATGGTCTCTGTAGTCCAGGTTCCCATCGATACGGGCCGCCTCTAGCAACTTGACAAAGTCCTCTGTCTTTGTCTGTTTGTAATACTCCAGCTAAAAAAAATCATAATCAAATCATTCAGTCGATGGAAATGCAACTCGCCATTATGACTAACCACATAACTTATCAGGGAAGAGGTTCAACTTTACGATCTGGCTGTAATCTAATTAAAAAAAAGATAATTTGGAACTATCAATTCACCCGTTATCTTAACTATTTCACTAGGTTTAATTTTGAGCCAGCAGCATAGCACCATGTAACCCACTGCTGGTTTTCTTCTGAAGCTCAGCAGGGTTGGCCTGGTCAGTCGCTGGATGGGAGACCAACTGCTGCTGGATGTGGTGTTGGAGGGCCAGTAGGGGCAATCCTCCCTCTGGTGTAAACATTCAATTTCATTGCCACAGGGCAGTAACAGGTACATTTCCCTATGTAGGGTGCTATCGCTTGGATGAGACGTTAAACAGGTGTCCTGACTCTCTGTGCTCACTAAAGATCTAATGGCACTTATTATAAGAGTAGGTGTGTTAACCCTGGTGTCATGGACACATTTCCAATCTGGCCATCCTACCATCACGGCAACCTAATCATCCCTATTACTCAATTGGCAACCTAATCATCAGTATTACTCAATTGGCCCATTCATTCCCTAACTCTCGCCAGGTCATTGCTGGAAATGAGAATATGTTGTCAATCAACATGCCTGATAAAATAACTGTCAAACATACAAACAAAACTGTATTTCCATACCAGCCTGTGTATTCATACTCACAGCAAGAGCAATCCATATGTGCAACTGTGTATGCTCCTGTTTCAGGATACTGATGACCTCATCTCCTTCTGGCAACTGGTCAAAGTCAAGCTCAATAACCTGCATAAAATATAACAAATTAAATAACAGGGAAATGTAAAGACATGTTCACAAGAACAACAATAGGTACAAATACGGCATAACATGAAAGTGCAAACTTCAACGTTCGGCTACAGCAGAGACTAACTTTCCTTGTTTACAGTAAATATTGACTAAGATGTTGACAGTCAGTGGTTGAATATGTGAAGTCTGGTATTGCTGTACATAGCCAATTAAAAATTGAGTGTTGTCACCTGTAGAAAGACAGGACAAAGATACTCTAAATGTGTGGGCCATACTGAGCGCACAATGTATTTACATTAAAAAAGATAGCTGACTCTAAAAGTTGTTAGCTATCTTAGCGAGCTACCTAGTCAAACCCAAAACACTACAAGTCAATGCTAACTACGCTAACAGTAGGCTAACTAAATCAATCCACGGTCAAATAAAGCAGTGTAGTTAGTCTTTACCTCGTCGGTGTCCCGTAAGGGGATTTCAATTGAACCCCGAGACATCTTGGCAGATGGAAATCCAAGTCCCGAGACAAATATTTTCCTAAATGTTTCTCAGCGGTCCCCGTGGTGTCCAAGGATCTGGCGCCACTTCCGCTCTAGAGAGAATATGGGTGTCCACAAATGAATCTCCGGGTAGTACAGCAACTAATGGGATAGTCTTACCCACTTGCAAGATTTGGGTGAGTTACCTACAGTACATGCATACTGTATACTCTATGCCTACATGACCAGTCCACGTGCAAATAGCTAAACATTCTCAAATTTAATTTACAGGTTTAGAGGCAAGTTTGTTGTTACTTAGCATATATAAATATAAATGTTGCAAACAGTAGAAGAAAAAAAAGATTGTCTACCCGTTTTGATGGTGAAGCTCTACAACTAATGTCACAACAGACGCTATGAAACAAAAACCCTTAATTTTCCCCTTAAATTGATCTTGTCCTTATAATCTACCCCTTAAATTTACAATAATGAAGGTGTGGTTTAATGGGTTTTTAATAGGTTTTAAGGATGTATTAATCGTAATTAAGGGATAAATTAGTAGTTTTTAAGGGGTTATGTGTGTATAAATACGGGGTCCATGAAAAAATCCATTAAACGACCCCTTCATTTTTCCTTAAAATACAATTTGTAAATTAAGGGGTTATTTTCTAGCCTGGTTAACACCAGACCCTTCTCAGTTCTGACTGAGTGGGTCTGGGTAAGGTTCATGGGGTTCATCACAGCCAATTTCCAAAGGGGCGTCACCAACGGACGCCGCTCAAATGCCTCTCGGCGCAATTGGATATATCAGACATTTGCAAAGTCAAGTCGGCAAGACCGCGACAACATCTTTTTTTTAGACATGAAGACTTCGAGTGTTGTTCTTTGCTCGGTTTTTAACAAAAAGGAAACGTTAAAATTGCTTAAAACAGATGCGATAGCTGATTCTAAAGAGTGAAATTGCGGATGTTCCAATCCAGCAGCCATCGTTGTAATTGTCTGCTTCAACCAATGACAGTAAAGCTGCGCAATCGTCATCGTATAAAGCCTGCCTCAATGGTTGTCATTGGGGCCTCGATTTGGAAGAATTGGAAATGGGCTTGAATGGGCTCTTGGCCAGACTGACTTGCAGAGCAAATCTAAATTTGCCGGAAGTCCACCTGGGTTCTCCCAGGCTAGTTATTTTCATGAGGTATTTAGGATACCAAGCCCCCTTAATACACCCCTTAATCCAGGGTACCCAACAATTCTATTTTTTCAGATGTTACTGTATATGCATGAAATATTAGGTCTATTTGCCTTTTTGTAGTCATTAAGTAGACTTACAGTGATTACAGGGACATCTCCCTGGAGGAACTTATGGTGAATACTCAATGACATTTGCAGGGCCGGTTCTGGACGTTCTGCCGCTTTATGCCCTGGTCAGACCAATTGCGGCAGTGCAGTTTGGTACGGTAGAAATACATTCATTTTCAATAGAATGCTGCATTTGGCTACATCACTTGCTTTGCAGAAGCAGTTGCGGTGCATTTTGGGTGATGCATCCGTTCAAAAAAATCAAACGGATGCTTCAATTTTCATGCGTTGGACACACCTACACACCTATTGTAACTTCGGAAAAGGGGAGTGTTTTATTGCAAAGCAGAGAGAGAATGCATGCCAAATTCTTGTTGCATGGCTACATAAAAGTTTAAGCATCTGTGATGCACTGCTGCAATTGGTCTGACCAGGGCATTAGGCGGGATGTCCACTGGACACGTTGAATGTGTTGTGTTGCACCGGAAGTCATTCATTGTCAATGGAGCTATCCCCAAGGATGCGTTTGCTTTGCGGGCTTGCGATGCGGTGCACTTTGGTGTCGCATATGTTCAAATTATTAAACTTTTGTGTTGCGACACCGTGCCATTGTACAACCGGAAGTTGAAGTTCCCAATGGAATGAGTAGCACAACACAATAGTAATGGTCTTGCCTTGTGGAAGTACATGTGCGTCAAGTCTACACTATGCTGACACTTATATCTGGTAAAAAATAATGTGCACTAAAATCTGACATGTTCAGTGGACATCCCACCTTAGGCGGGATGTCCACTGGGCACGTCAAATGCGTTGCATTGCGCCGGAAGTCATTCATTGTCAATGGACCAATCAGCAAAGATCTTTTTGCCTTGTAGGCTTGCGGTGTGCTCTGTGTTTTTGCATACATTCAAATTATCCAACTTGTGCGTTGTGACACAATGCCGTTGTAAAACCAGAAGTTGGAGTTTTCAATAGAACGAGTAGCACAACACGATAATAACGGTCTTGCCTTGCGGAAGCAAATGTGCGTCAAGTCCGCACTATGCGGACACATATATCCGGTAAAAAGTGACGTGCACTAAAATCTGACGTGTCCAGTGGACATCCCGCCTTAAGTGCGATGTCCACTGAACACGTGAAATGCGTTGTGTTGCGCCGGAAGTCCTTCATTGTCAATGGAGCAATCCGCAAGTATGCGTTTGCCCTGCGGGCTTGCGAAGCGGTGCGATCGGTGTGTCACATATGTTTAAACTATTCAATGTGTGCGTTGCGACACCGCGCTGTTGTACAACCAGAAGTTGAAGTTCCCAATGAAACGAGTAGCACAACACGGTAGTAACGGTCTTGCCTTGCGGAAGCACAATTGTCAAAATGCCGCCTCAAATTCGTGTCGCCCTAGGCGGCTGCCTAATACACAAGTACACAAATCTTTTTTAAGGAGCTTCGTCTTGTGGCACTGATTTTGCTCCATAGGCCAATGCCTCCCTTGGTTTCAGCCATACAAAAATAGAGGAGGAGACATCCATTAAGTAAAACTTATTAAAGGGAGAGGGAGCAGACCATGAAGCCGCTTCGCAGATCTCCCGTTAAGGTGCCAAACCCAGAGGGGTTGAGTTAGAACAGGTGGGGAAAACAGGGTTCCCCGAGCCTGGGTCAGCACGTCCTTCCAATGGGGAACCCGCCATGTGGGGGCGCAAAGCATTTCCACCATCTTTGGGAACCATGCTGCGCCTGGTCTCTCCGGAGCAATCAAGATGACTGGCGCCCCCTCCTGCCGAATTCTCTGAATGACGTGCAACAGGCGCCAGGGAGGGGGAAAAGTGTAAAGGAGGCCTTCTGGCCATTTCTGACAGGCAAAAGCGTCCACCCCTAATGAAGGTCTGTCTGACGGTCTCAGAGAGAGAACCATAGTGGACACAGCACATTCTCTCTTGAGGCAAACAGGTCCCCCCAAGCTCTGCGGTATTTGTGCCATATCAATTCCATGAGCTCTGGATGAAGAGACCATTCGTCCGCCCTTGGACCTCGCCTCGACATGAGGTCCACTCCCACTTTCCTGGAATGTGAAACACTACCAGCGATTGGAGGTGAGTCGACGCCCATTTCCATAGCTCGATCGCCAGCCTGTGCATTGAGAGGGATTTCACCCTCACTTGCTGATTTATGTACGCTACCATCGTGCGGTTGTCTGACCACACTTGTACATCCTGACCGGAGATTAAAGTGATGGTTCGGAGTAATATAACCCTAGGGTCCTTTGCACCTTGAACTCGAGCAAAAAAATAAGCGTTTTTCCATTGTTATAACATTGGTCGAGTTAGAGCTATTAGCTGAATAGTTTAGTGCAGGCGTTAATGGAACCAAGGGTTTACCTCATAAATAACCCCACTAATAATGCCCGGAATGTTACCAAAACTTTACAGTAGTACAAGTAGGTTCTGTACTTATAAAGCTAGGCATTCAAAAGTTTGTAAGTACACCAGAAGTATATTGAAATAACACTTGCCTGATGGCTGCTTCTCTCGGCTGCAAGGCAATACATGTTGTGCTCTGTGCGTGATCTCGCATGATCTCACGGGATCGCGGTAGCAGCCGAGAGTATCAGCCATCAGGCAAGTGTTATGTAAATATACTTCTGGTGCGGATATTACATTCGCTTTCACAAACGTGTTTCTCTCATTTTAGCTAATTAGGGAACGGGATGTAAACTATTGACATTTGTAATAAATATTAAACATTCTTGACCTGCAATGTAAATTATGTTCTTCTGGAAATGTAGGAACATTTACTTTTCTATATTTGAATTTGCTGATCAACATCTAAAAAATAGCAGATTTTAGCTTGATAAATGTGACATTTGACATAGTTATCAAAAGTACTCGTATCGGTACTCGTATCGGCAAGTACCCAAAATGAAATACTCAGTACTTGTACTCGTTCCATAAAAAGTGGTATCGGCCCATCCCTACAGACAGGTGAGCTGTTATCCTGCCCAGACGGGGCCCTAGTCTTCGCCTGTCTGTGTCTCTCCAGAACGACAGGTCCCTGCTCAGGGAAGCCGGAAAGGATAGATGATAATGGCGGTTTCAGACCGGGTCCAAATCGAATTTTGTGAATCATCGTTGCATCTTGCATGTGTGGTAGAGCTAATGGTACTACTACGACATGTGCAGCCAACATCAGACCCAGCAGCGTCATGATGCATCTCATAGACACTATCTTGAGAGGCTTGCATCTGCTATATTTTCGAATGAGAGCCTGGGCCCTGTCCTGAGACAGACAGGCACACATTCTCACTCCAATCGGAGCCCTAGGTATTCTACAAATTCAGAGCGAAACCTAGAGCGGACAGGTGTTCCATGGTCTACGTGAGCCATGACCTGCTCTGCGGAACTGGCTAATATCAATAAATCATCCAGATATTCCAGAACACTGATGCCCCTTCTTCTTAGGGGCAGTAGCCCTGTCTAGAGAACACCCTCGGGGCTAGAGCGTAACCGAAGGGCATCCATCTGTATTCGTAACATTTCCCCTGAAATGCGGAACGAAGGAAGTGACAGTGTCTTTGCGCAATGTTGACATGAAAGTAAGCGTCCTTTAGGTCTGTACTCTGTTGAATGCACTCTAACAGGTGCCGAACAGTTAACATGCGAAAACTTCTCTTGTGAACTGATTCGTTCAGGATTCAGTCTCATCCCCCCTGAGTTTTTCGGAACTAGGAAATAAAGGGAATAGAACCCGCTCATTTTGTCCCCGGGGGCAACCTGAGCAATAGCTGCTTTCTTCAGCAATTGAGAGATCTCAGTTTCCAGGGAAATCCACTGGTTCCGTGACATCACACGGGTTTCCTTGATTTCCTGAAAAGTTGGGGGAGCACAGCGAAATTGAAGGGAATGGCCCAGGGTACAGTTTTACGGCCCATTGAACAGTTTTAGGCCCCTGTTATTCCTAATGCGTCCAGTAGGGGTAGAATGATATTTTTGTGTCTCACCACGTTTCCAAACGAATGTATTTGTGACGTAACATTTTAGTATGGTAAATTCTGAAGGTATTCATAATATATTTTAGATGGGCTTAACAGCAAGGTTTCTGAGTGGTTAAGGTTAGGGTAAGGCTTATGGTTAATGTAATGATAGAAAGTAAAAATCGCCTGTCTGTATCACGCTGCAAGTTGTGATAGTTAGGCTTATATTACAGCCTCCCCCTACTGGAAGCATCAGGAACAACAGGGGCTTAAAACTGTCTGGGGCTTAAAACTGTCTGGGTTGTATATCTGCCGGCTCCAGGTCTGCAGCCTCCCCCTTCTCTTCCCATAGAATGTCTAATGAAGAGAGAACTCCCACTCTCTGAAAACTTCCGGCTTCTAATCTGCTTGCAGTTCCACTCTGGTTCTATATGAGGGCGGTCACGGGCGAGTGCCGAATGACTGGAGGTCTATGGAGCTATACCCGTCAAAATCCACTTTTCTCAGTATATAATTTTTTGTCTAGTAATTTGAATGTTGCATTTGAAAGGGGAGGCAAAGAAAATACACACTGGTGGGTGTTAGATTTTTTTAAAGTCGCTGTTGTTTTTTAAAAAGCCTTTTACAATGTCAATAACGTCATACATTCATCATTCATTAGCAGAATGCTAGTGTGTTTATGGGCAACAACGACTTGTGAAGTCTTTTCCCACCTTTCAACGCCTTTGAAGTATCCAGTATCTCCCGTTCTTTTGAAGTCGTGAGGTTAGAGTTCAAATCTGGAGGTCAAGCATTTTTCCATAATCCTTTGCTTGTTTCTCTCTACAATTCTCAATAGATTATTTACACTGCTGAAAAACATGTCACCTTTTTTAATTACATTCATTGCTAAAAGCATACAAAATAAAATGTAGGCCTATTTCATTTTATAGAGATATTTTATTTTTCCTTTTTATTTCTATGCTTCTATAACATTAATTAACAATTTTATTTAAGTATGTTTTATTCAACTACAGTAGCACTACTGCTGTTGTTTTACAGCAGTCTACCGCAAATTCAAAACATACAGTAAATCACTGTAATTAAATGTTAATACCCATAATGCAATGCATATTACAGTAATGAACCAGAAAAGAAAATGATTGTATTTTAAGGGGCATTTTGTAATAAGTAACTGTAGAAATTACAGCAAAGTCTAACAGTGTAGGTTTCGCCATTTTGGGATAAACCATCTCGCCTGCCACTCCTCGTAATAAAGGGACAGTGGCTGGGCCACTGAATGAGAGACCAAACTGAGGAACTATTGGAATTCCAAGCAGGCCCCGACAGCCGCTCCAACCAACCCAAACCTGGGTGGAAGAGCCCAAGGGGGGCCTGTAACTAAAGGGCCGACTAGGGGCGACCCATGTGTCCGCTACCGTATTGGTGGGTGTGTGACGACAAACCAGAAAACTAGATCTGGTGTCATTAGTCAGGCACGCTCCAAGCTCCGAAAAGAGAGAAAAACACACCGGTGGCTCAGCCCTACAACGCGCGTGAGGCAAAACATCAAGACATGATGACATCTCAGATCCCTTATTAATGATGGGAAATCGGAGCGAGCTCCGCGTCATTTTATTGGGAACGCCAAGGTTCTGTGGGGAAGAATTAACTTGAGGAGCGGGTGGCTTATCAAACGTTAATCCCGCCCCAACATGTAAAGACCTTGAAAAGCAAGGATCTTCAGTAACAGGCACAACATCAGAACCATGAATAACCTTACTGGTGGGAAGAGAGAGGAGAGGAGAGAGGAGATACCACAGTAAGAAAAGAGGGCTCCCTCAAACCCAATGCGAAACAGTGCCCAAAATAACATGGTTACTTAAGGGTGCACTGACAGGCTGTCGTGGCACTCCGGAGGGGAGAGAGCGAGCAGGGTCAGAGCTAGCAAAAGCATGGGGTTGAGGTAGCCTAGCAACACCTTGAGAAACGGGGTAGCCAGGGTCTGCCATTACGAAACAAGGAGAAGGAGGCACAGGAGACAAATAATGAAATTTAACAATTTTATTTAACTTAACTCCGTCTCCACCCAGAATGGGGTTGGAGAGGTCCGGGTTAGGGCACCCCTACCTAAAATGTCACAGCTTCCTCCTCTTATTCGTTGGCAGCATGGAGGTGTTCCAGGACGCCTGGCGAAGGCGCTGTTGCACTCTGCGGCGCTGGGGTGGAGGTACAGGCTCAGACTGAGCAGGCTCAGGAACAGAGGATGTGGACGTGTCTCTGTGACGAGACATCCTCTCCCTGTGTTTGGTAGAGGGTCTGTGGCGCTTCTCTGGTTGAGATCTGGAGGGGGCAGTCATTTTAGAAGAAGCAGAGGGCCTCGTCTTGCGATGGACGGTGAAGGATTTTTGCAGCAGCTTCCTTTCCTCCTCCTCCTTTGCTACCCTCGCTGTAGCCTCCACCACAGACTTCCCAAAGGGGAATTTGTGTTTGGGGCATTTAGCAGAGGGAATTTCTGTGGCTCCTTCAGTGTCGTAGCCGATAGCCAGAGGTGCCAGTAAGATACCGTAGATTTTAGTCTGCCACGACCTCTTCGTCTCCTCCTTAGTAGCTGGCGGGTAGGGAATGCTGAGCCTGTCAGCGGCCGTTCGCATGATGGAAGGCAGTCTCGACAGAGAGAAGGAACAATGGGTTCGGACTCTACCGGCGCCGCCTCCGCTTCACCTTCCTCTAACTTGGAGGAGTCATACTCCTCCCCCTCGCCTGAGGAGGAGGAAGAAGTGTCAGCTCTAGCACGTGGTCCCACCGGGGCCAGTAGAACTGACTGCGCCCCCATACTCTGCGATAGCTCCAGTGGAGCCACATGAGCACGTGACGCAGACCCCTTGTTGACTGAGGCCAAAACCTTGCCAGCCTCCTCCATAGGAGCTGGTTCAGCGAAGAAGTCCTCCCTCCTAGCTCGGAGTTTAGGAGGCATGGTGGCGCAAACTGAGCATGCCGGATTAGGGAGCCCTTGCGTTTTCAACTCCCAGACTTGCTACGCAGAACCCATGGGATTCCCCATTCTCTGCGTGGCGGTGGCAACGGCACGCCCTGTCGAATACGCAGACTGGAAAGGACATAATGATCAAAGGAGTGTAGATCCGGGTAAACACAAACTAAACGTTGTCCTTAAGATGCAGCTTCGAACCGCATGCGGCTGAAGAAAAAGGGAGGGCGTTATGGAGGGGCTGGGCCCCTTATATAGCTGGTGCGGTCAATGGTAGGAAGTGACGAATATGCAAACATTTTCAGATGCATACTGCTGCGCAGGAGGGATACACCACTAGGAGCTACAGCTCCCCCTATGGGGTGGAGCTCTACGATATAGAACCTCCAGCACTCGTAAAGCAGACACTCGCAGACGTTTTGGCTTCTCTGTGTGCATGCTGCTTAATTATATACACACAGGTGCCATTCTTTCCCTCTCCCTATGTTTTGTTTCACGCTCGCACCTGCCTGTTTACACTCAAATGTTGAATTGGTGCACGAAGAGTAATATCTGCGCCAGTGAAATAATATAATTTGCTTGTGGAGGTATGTTTTATCGCTCTCGCAAGATTTGAAATAAATCTGACGCCATACCTGACCGCCTATGAAATAGAATTAAAAACCGAAATAGTCACAGGATTTTGTAAAATTGATACGAATTGCATATTATGTCTCAGACAATGTTATGTTTCATCTGACTGAAAGTAGTGAAAGTTGAAATATATTTTTTTAAAGACGTTTGTTTTTTGGTGGTGGATGTTATATTTTATTGACAGGACAGGAGAAGGCAGAAGCCAGGGAGACATGTTGGGGGAGACAGGTAGGAAGGGCACAGACAGTCTGCCAAGTTGAGGCTCGAACCCCCATCGCCAGGGGGCATGTGTAGACCGGAGTTGGGACTGGTACACCAACTCCAGCACAAGTTGAAATAGTTCTTAATGAAAATGAAGTAGGCTGGATTTCAACCCATGCTGAATAATTATACACTCACCAGCCACTTCATTAGGTACACCTTAGTACTGAGTTGGACCTCGTTTTGCTTAGTACTGAGTAGAACTGCCTACATTCTTTGTGGCCTAGATATAACAAGGTGCTGGATTTTGGTCCATCTTGACATTATTGCAACACCCAGTTGCTGCACATTCGTCGGCTGCACATCTATGATGCTAAAAGTTCTATTACCAATATATATATTTTTGTGCAGTAAATAAAACAACACATAATTGTGGTTTCCAACTGCTTTATATATTTGATGTATTTTTACAGGATCTTGACGCATTTGATATGTTAAACTGAGAAGTGTTAATTCAAAAAGTCCATTATGTGCATTATTGTGCGCTTGCCTGAGCCAACCATCAGTGGAAATACAGGGGGAGGGTGGGTGTCAGCTGGTTTTGATGTGTGGCAGTGAATGGGCCAAAAAAGCAAAGGCAATGCTCTCTGAAAAGCATCTTTAAGAGGTTTCTATTGCAATCTGGCAGCAACTGATCTGTTCCTTTTTGGCCAGATTTTTTATGAGATCTGTATTTTATACAACCACTTTCTGTAGCCTTTGAAGGCATTTACTCTAAGAGGTAAGATTTCATTTTCATACAGTTCACTACCATGTCTAACGAGCTACTGATGAGTAAATATTTTATATTTAATTTAAATAATACATAATGCAATTCAGATGTTTGAAACGCTGCAAATGTGTAACCTTGGACAATCTTGCTCTGTTCTGTGACATGCATTCATTGTCTAATTTTGCTTTGTATGTTGTTGGCTAACCTTCAGGTTCACAAATGACAGTCACAAGTGTGGCCCATTTTTCAGGTTTTAGGGAGTAATTGCGGAGGTCCAAAGGAAAAAAAACAGCCGCGTTAATTAAATATACATTGAAAAAAGGTGATTACCCTACGTGTGAGTATGGTATTATAAGCATATAATGCAATTCTTTGAAACTAACGCATAAAGTGTCTTTCAACAGTTTTTTTCAGACAATTTCTTTATGATTTGTGAATCGCCATGACATGTTTTTTATGTGCATTGTCATATTTGACTTTAAACACAGAGATGATATGGCATCTGGGAACTTACTCAATGGAGAGCAGAATTTTGCAGGTGAATCTCATCAAAACAGCCACAGTGAAAACCATGAAAGCAGCAGTCCATCAGTTCAGACCAGGCCAGTGCGACAGGACAGAAGGGCACACATAGCACCTGCTCTATCAATGGATTCTGGAGTTAGCTCCATAGAGCATCTTCACGTTCTGGACATGAATGAAAGTAAGCAATGCTGGATTTTGTTGTAGCGGTCTAAACCCACGGCTCCAAAACAGATATGCTTCAAACTGTCCTGTCAAAAATGAATACACCCCCGCCCAACCCGCACCCAAATAAAATATATTTTTTAAAGATACTTTAAAACCATGTATCTCTTTCAGTTAACTGAATGGTGACTTCTACTTTAGAGACCTTTCTGTTTAAAGCTACTTCTACCACTGCACAGTCACTTTTCCAGCTGCTTGTTTGAAATTACACAGTAAATGAGTCAGCTTTATGGATGTTGTAGTGTGGAGCGTCAGTAGACCAGAGGATTCTGCTGAGGAAACTTTGGACAGGACTACATTTTCTGAAGATGAGCTTCTTGATATTACTTTTGAAGCATGCAGTACCACTGGCACAGGTACAGATCACCTCTTGTGATTAATGTGGTACATATTTTTATGTGTATTCTAGTATATTTTTTAATGTCTTTGTTTTCAACAGGTGAGGTTCTGCCCTCCACAATAATGCAGTACCTGCAGACAATGACTGGCCAGGGCCCAGAACAGGAGAGGCTGAGTGCTTTGTATTGCATGCTTGACCCAGAGCGTCTGGATCCTACTATGAGCAGGGCAACTTTCAGAGCCACCATGACAGAATGGATAGCCCAGTGCTCCCAGGCAGGGTAAGGAAGGAACCTTCAGACCAAAAACTGCTATAGAACGTTTCACTGCAGCAGCTTAATCATCATAAAGACTTATTATTTGGGGTGGCAAGGTGGCTTAATTGTTAGGGCAACTGTTATCCAAAACAGGCCCCGGTTCAATCCCACAACCACCAAGGGAAAAGCGCAGTTCTGGCCCGAGCCTTTTGGGGGCCCTAAGCAGAATTTGCCGAATCATGATTTGGGGCCCCCTCCTACCACGCTGAGTCACCTCTGCACCCGATTGGGGGCCCCCTGGTGGCCAGGGGGCCCCAAGCAGCCACTTAGTTTGCTTATGCCTCGGGCCGGCCCTGGAAAAGCGTATTCAATCTGTCCACGAGCAGGAGAATTAACCCTTATTGCTCCCCTCTCCCCAAGAACATTCCCCCCAGGTCTTTGCGGCACATAATAATTGGTTCTTATTCAACTTTCCTGGTTAAATAAAAAAAATAATGATTTACCACAAAACATCTGTGAAATCTGTAGTTGATTATGTCTGTCTGTTTTGTTTGTTTGTTTGTTTGTTTTGATTTTAACATGGCATCTTAAGGCCTGTTCTGCTAATCTGCTTTGCACCTGTAATTAAGCTAATGATTGATTGGATCTTTCAGCATGTATGATGACAACAAACACAGTTCAGTGACAGACTCTCGCAATGTGTCTTTAAATGGTAAGGTTTTACTTTTTTAGTCAGACAAAAAATCAGTCAGACTCCAATGCAATTCACCGACACAATAATTGTGTTATACTTTCAGGGATAGATTTATCAGGTCCTGAAATCAAAACGACCTTCTCCGATGGAGCACAGTGTAATTGGTAACAGCTTTCTCAGTCATGCATCATTAAAGTCTTTGTATACAGTACTTGTTCTGTATTGTACAATGTCATGTATTAATGCTGACTATTTCTTTGGCTCCAGTGGGTCCGGAGAGCTGCTGGGAGCTGTGACTGCTCTTCACAGGATGAGGAAACAGAACAGCAGCTTGTTGCAGTCAGCATCCCAGTGTGAGGACACCAATCTGCAGCTCACAGCAGAGATTGCCGAACTAAGGGCCAAGCTGGCCAGGTACTGAACATGAGCAATATGTTGTTTTCATGTAGCGGAACATTATACACACATTTTATTGCAAGGCATGATACTTCTAATCATGCACAAGTGTTTGTGTGATGTCCCCAGTGCCCGGCGCTCAGGAGGGGGGTCCATGTCCTTGGTGGAGGAGCTGGACGAGGCCAGGAGAGCCGTGAGGGAGGCACAGGAGAGGGCCAGCCTAGCCCAGGCCAGCAACTGGAAACTGGTACTGCACACACTCTGCCCTGAGCAAGGCTCAGAGATGCCTTCTGCAATAAAAATGTCAAATTGATCCGAATTGACCAAATGGTGATCATATCATTGCAATTCCCGTATTCTTTTTTCATTTAGATCAAAGAATGTGCCTGCCTAAAAGCACATATTAAAGTTCTCGAAGACAAGGTAATTTATTAATTAGTAATTCACGTACACAGCTTTTCATGTCAAATGGATCTTGTGTGCATCACACAAACCCTTGTTTATCTGCAGAATGAACAGCTTCTCCTCGATAGGACCTATTCTGAAGATTGTCTGAACGTATTGAGGAAGGTTAATGCTGAGATGATGGTAAGAACTGCTGGTCATAATAATCTGTCACAGAGTTTCCAGTCAAGTGATGGAGATATTTTAATGTGTTTTGCAGGAGGAACTTGAAGAGACTAATGTCATGCTTGCTATAAGAGATAGAGAACTCACTAAGGTTAGTAAACCTTCACACAACTGTGGCTGCATGCTATGATTTACAATGATTACGTGGGTAATTATTCCTGATCCTTTTCAGAAAGAAATACTAATGGATAAGCTGAAGTGGTTTCATCTGGAAAACCATAGAATTATTCAGGTATCTTCATAAGAATATACATTATTCCATGTGTCTGCAGTTCTGCCTGTCCATTAGCAGTAAGTAAATTACATTATTTATCTATATTCAAGGGGCTACAGTCAGAGTTTATGCTTTTATCAGAGCATTCCCAAGAAGCTCTTAAAAGGTAAGTACTGATAATTATTTTGATAGCTTCATCACTTTATTTTTACCAACATACCACCTAAGAGCCATTCCGTTTACATATTTGTTTTGGTTCTGTTGCTATGTACCCTTACAGTATTTGCCTAGTTGCACTGACGGGTTGGCCATTGGCTTGGTGTGTAACCCCCTTTTGGTTGCGTTTACGTTACGAGAACTTTCAGCCACACATACTAGACCTCTCGATAAATTGCTCAAAATAATACCAAATCATTTCCATCCTGGTGGTTTTTAGGTGATGGCAATCGCGCGTTTGTGGGTGTTTCATGGAAGGTCCTTTGAGACGTCTTGAGCTGGGTGTGTGAGCATTTAGCTCCAAAACCAGACCAGCCCATCGACCTACACGTGAAGGATTTCCCCACGATACACATTTCTCGAGACGTTCCTGAACAATTGCATTTACATTTGCAAAGCCCCAGGTGGGATCTTTCGAAATCCTCTCGTACGCTACCTTGAGGCACCTGGAGGTCGCTTGACATGTAGCGGATATTCAAGTGATACATAATACAATTTTATCCCATCTCAAGCATTTCTCGAAAGGTCTAGTATATGTGTCTGAAAGCTCTCGTAATGTAAACACTAAATGTAGACGTCATCACAATTTGGCATGGTGTTGTTATTTGTATGTTTCAACAGGCGCTGCAGTAGTCCGCCCGGTTTGCACGGAAGGAGTGGTTTTGGTCCTAATCGCCACTCTCTGCATGCTGAGATCCAGAATGTTCTGCAGGTAAAAAACTTGAGTTCCGCTTTTTGTGCTCAGTGCCCTATGATGTTGCTCACATGTTAAACAGGGCTGTGTTTCTCCAAGCAGCATGGGGGCCTGGAGGAGGAATCAGGCCCGGTGTGTGGCCCCCTGTCCTATACCACTCAGAGGGTCGGTATCCAAAACCTCAAGCACAGGATCAAGTCTGCTGAGCTGGCCCATCTTCACCACACACACTACCCAGAAAGGGTAAGAGTACACACATGGAAACACACACACACACAGTCTAATGTCTGTTCATTTACTCAGGATTCTGTTGGTGTTTGTGCTGTTGAAACCTTGGAGAGCCGATATTCCCACAGCCAGCAGCCCCAGACTAGCTTTAAGCAGCAGCATGTTGGTGTGTATGTGAGTTTCTACCCCTTTTTTCATTTGGATCAGTATGACAATAGTTCATATATATTATAAGCATTTTGTTCCAAAATAAGGTGAAGTGGTCTAAGACAGTTGTTCTCAAACCTCTCCTGGGGACCCCCAGTCATTCCATTACATCATGAGTAGTATTTCGTGTACTTGATTTTGGCAAAAAACGCCAACTTTTGTGTTTTCCTTGGCAAGATGTCAAGATGTAACAATGTGTGAGGGCATTGTTTATAAGGTTCACAATGTTCTTTTCAAGGAGATGGAGCTGCAACCACATATTTGTGAGGGGAGAGAGGGGCAAGAGCAAAGACCGAAGCCCAAAACCAAGAGGGCTGCTGAGGTGAACTGCTGGAGAGTCCTGAATGTGGAGGGAGGTAGAACCACGGACAGACTGGAGGACACCCTGAGCCAGCCCAGCGATGCCCTCACTAAGGTCAAGCTCCAACAGGCAGAGAAAAACTTTATAGAAATGAGGAACAAGGTATGCCAACTTGAAACGGCTCTGAGAACAGCCCAATGGAAGAGCATTCAGGACCGGATGTCTGTTCTTACCAAAGACCAAGAGACCAACACGGCGAAAGTGGGGCCTGGCTGTGCCGAGGAAGAGGCCGTGGAAAGCAGGGATGTGGCGACAGACACTTTGGAGGAGCAAGGCAGATCAGTGAGGGTAGCGGCCCAACTTGTGAGCTCTGAGGATGTGCTAGTGACACTCCGGAGGATGGAGGCCATTGTCAAAGGTACCTTGGAGGCAGCTGAGCTGAGTCAGAGAATGGTCAGCCAGGTCAAGGAGAGGGTGGATAAAATCACTCAGAAGGTGGAGGAGGTTCTAAAAAGAGCTGTGAAAAGAAACAAGGAGCTCAGTGCCCTAGAGAACAGGGTTATAGCCAATGCTCAGGTAAGTGTGTGTAGTCTTTTCTGTGTTATTTGTAACAAATAATACCAAACAATATAAGATATGACATTTTCAGAAATCAGGCATTTTCATTTTGAACTTGTTGCCCTACAGGCATGGTAACATTACTGCTAGTTCAATGGTTGCGCATTATTATTGCTAATTATTATTGCTAATTATCTGTGAAAATACACTGTGTTGGCCCCTGTCAAACTTTTAAAAGTTAAGTATAGTCATACAATTAGATGTCTCTCTCTACTCTTCTACAGTGGATTGGTCCTACAGGACAAACAGCTCCTCCTGATGTTGATGCTACAGCTAGAGACGGACCCATTAATTCCATTACAACAGATGCTGGGATGCAAGTCACCAACACATCTCAATGGTGCTCAAGTGGTATGATGAGATAACTACTTCTGAAATATGTCAAACACAGCTTCCTTTGCTGGAGTATAAATTGGTCTCTGTTACTCTAAGAAAGAAAACGTTGAAAGACACAAAACAAGACAGCCATATTCCTTTTCTATTTGTACTCCCTAAAGATGCTGCTGAAATAGATCTAGCATATTTACTATATTCGAAGCAGCTGGCAAAGAGAGACTAAAGGCCTGTTGGTGAGTGCCACTCATTGTGTAAAGTGTAAATGACCTGTCAGTGTCCTTTGTGTGTCATCTGTTTTCTATGGGAAGGACTAGAGGATGTCAATCAGTGATGCAAGTGAAAATTAAATATGGTGTGGTTCGCTCTCACAGCCAAGTTAGAGGGAAGACAATCTCTGTGTTCATGACCTCTATGACAAGAGTCAATTTATGCAAAAATCATATTTGTTCACGATAAACCTAATGAGTCTGGAATCTGGAGGATGCAGGAGATCCGTGGAAGTCATTTGGCATGAACAGGCCTTCTGGTTAGTTTGTTTAATGTGTAGGTGATAAGATCAGTACAGTATTTATCACCTGACCCTTGTGACGGTTCTGCCTGGTTATTTGTCTTCTATTTGCCTACCAAATGAAACAGCTGCCATGTATTCAGCAATATGTCAAAAGCATCCTGGATGCTCAGATCAGATCCTTACACATACCTTGTGGAATCCCACCTACCAGGCAACTGTAGAAAAGCTCAAATATTGTACGAAGGTATTGCAGGCACTGAAGGTGGCATATGGAAATTGAGCTCATGCATGATATTGTAATTGTGGGGAAATTATAGAAAGGACAAAGATTTTAATAAAATAGAGCTGAGGTTGTTTATTTACATGCAGCACGGAAGAAAGTCAGTGGGTGAATTTCTTTAACTTGGTACAGAAAGAAGCCTCACATTTATGATATAGGGGGTCCAAAAATATGATACAGGACAGGATACATTCAGACATGAGATGATGTAGGATTATTAGGAACAGATGTTATAACCACAGGAAGGTACCGGTACATTAAAAACCTCTACTACATTCCAACTCATTCTCATGACAAGACGTGGGTAACCGTACGTAATGGAAATTTCATCGCATCACGTAGGCAGACTGACAATATGGCCAATCAAAATGTGAGTTTTTTTTACATATTGAATATCCGTTCTACCAGAACACTTCCAAGAATAAACCAGTCATTTACAATTTAATGTACTTGGGGAACATTTAGTTCAGGGATAATATGCTAGGTTAGTGAGGTTAAGGTTAGGGTAAGGTGAGGTTATGTTTTGAGTACGGTTATGGTTAAGGTAAACTTACTTTTTTACGTTTCCTAGATGTATGTGGCATACATTACAAAATATTTTTTAAAAATCAACATACGTCCACATGTGACATTTTGCTGCCTCTGGAAATGTCACATGTGGACGTATGTTGATTTTTTAAAAAGATTTTGTATGATTTTGTACGTATCGCCTTAAGAACAGCCAGTATTTTCAAGAGAATAAAGCTAATAGACGTTATCAGTTAAATTCTGACCTATGTACATCATGTCAACGTATGTAAAGTGATCTAGTAGGAAAAGATCCCTAATAATACACTATTGTAGATAAGTATAATTGAAACAAGGATAAGTAACCAAATTGATGTGTCTCCTGGCTACTTTCACTTTAGAAGCAACTCTCCATAAAATAACATGTCGATTCCCAAATAAGCTCAAGCCCGAAAAGAACCTTAATAAAATACATTCAGTGAGAGCTTGTTTGTTTGCACTTTCAGCTACAAGTTAAATCATCAGCCCTCTTTCAACATACTTTGAAAGAAAATATATCTGTGCCTTGCCAGCATCCTGTTAAGGTGTGTTTAAGTGGCCATTTGTTCTACAAACTGATTAAAACATCCCCTTAGATGAGCTTGTATGTCTTTAAATGTTTACCTTGATATATGTATTCTAGATCTCTATACTGAATGTCTCTTATACTCATGCAGTTCTAAAACAAATCGTTCATACTTCAAGAGCAGTTTAATACCGAGACATAGTACCGGTAATGTCAATCTGAGTATTTTGGTTAAATGTAGTTTCATTTATAATGGTTAACTGAAGCAATTTTATACATGTAGTACTATGGTTAGTAACAGTGCTTATAGCTCTTTAGTGAGTAAAAGCAATAGAACCACAGCAAAGGATTATGCATATTGAAAGGATTGGCTAAATTTACAACCAGTATTTTCTTTTCAAAGCATGGCATTATTATCATTTATTATTCTTGTTTGATTTTACTGAACAACACTGTCTTTCAGGAGAGGTTCAAAGAATACGAAAACAATAGCCATTTCATGGGCCAAGTTCTTTCAACCAGGTGATTAAGCATCCCATGGAATTGGTTGCCAGGTTATTGTTGCCCCTAGAAATGGTTGTAGGGGGTGAGGTAAAGGGCTTCCTGAATTACTGTTCAGCCCTCCAATTAGACAGACAGCTCACCCAGTGCGTCATTCTCAGTAAAACACTCACCAATTCTTGACAGTTTTAATGGCTTCAATTTGCATGACATAAAATACCTGTAACATGCAAATCATACCTTCTCTGTCTGGTTGAAACAGGTGGCATTTATTCAGCAACTGGAGGAAGCAGCAACAATGGTAGCAAGGTAAGAAAAATAAATATATATATATATATATTCTATGTAGATATAGAGATATAGATATATAGATACTGTATATATAGTTTGGTGTCAATAACAAATAAAAACTATAGTCATCCAGTTTATACTAAACAGTTTCCCCTTTCTCTAGATGTATTTAATATATTTTCTAATGTTATGACGGTTTAGGTGTGAACCTGTTATAGTTTGTAATGTAATATTTCATTTTATAATTCAGATAACAAAACTCTTTGTTCTCTAATTGTTCAGTAGCATGAAAACACATGCTGACAGACATGCAGCTCGGAATATATTTCTCTTTTGAACTAAATGAGTTAAATACATGAGGAATAACTGGAATTTTTTCTTCAGAAGTTTTGTGTTTTATCTGTAATCCTTTCTGGGCTTCAAACACTCAAACCTACATTAAACCATTATCGTCAGAGTAAAGCAGACATGTCAGCCCATATTAAAGCTTACTGCCCTGCTTCACCCTGAACGGTGAAATACACTCTGTTTACAAGGCCAATTATTGGATTGTTTAATAATAAATCACTGAAAGAAGACCATTTATATTTTTTAGTTTTATGTGTATTAACATCAATACTGATATGTTGTTGCATACATAATGTCTATTTCTGTGGATCAACTTTCCACTTTTGTGATATGTAATATCAGCTTACTTCATAAATCCTCTTGGTTTCATAGTCATACATTCATGATCTGTACAAAGGAGCCTAACATATTCAATTTTAGAAAAAATTTGTTCATGAAAATATGATACCTCAATATGTATTTCCAAAAAAATTTAATAACAGTCTCTGTAATGTAATCAAAGTATGACAAGATATTGTTATTTTCAAATAAAATCTGCTTTTAGATTAGTTGTGTTCTAGAAAGTTATTTTCTAGAATTATTTCAATTAAGTTCTTGTCCCTGACCATCCTCTCAGGCAAAATCAACCAATGGCTGAATCTAGTTTCCTACCACTACATTTGTGTCTTAGACTCTGATCCGGTGGGCTTGAAATAATCACAGTTTGAGTTATGGAGTATTCTTGCTGGTCAGACCTCTGGCCCAACAGAGACAAAATAAGCCACTTGGCGCTCACAGGCAGAGGACAAGCTTTGGAGTTGGAGCTCAGAGAGAGAGAGAGAGAGAGCGTAGTTTTGTGGATGTGATCAGTCAGGGCTGAAAGCAAAGCTGCACACACAGAGCAGCAGCCCAGAGAGCCACACTGAGCCTTCTCCTTAAATGGTCAAAGCTCCCAAGAGTGAAAGAGAGGCTGTTGTTGGAAAAAAAACAGAGGGGAAAGGAAAGACAGCTAGGGATAGCTGCGTTTTCTGTGAAGAAATCTAGGAATGACAGTTTGACTGAGGGAAGGATCTTGCTGGTGTTTTGTGGAGTTGCTGAGAAGCTGAGGTGATATCTCTCACAGAGGACAACAGGTACAGCTACTGATCTATTCTATACTGTGTGAACAGGTGGGGTTGATGTGTTGTATGCATGTTGTATTTGTTTAGAGATGAGAGTTCACAGCTATAGGACATGCACTTTAGTGCATGTTAGTCCACATCATGTGGCTATGTGTGATACATTTGAAAGCCATGTTTAACCGTTACACTGTTTATGATATTTTTCTGGTTATTCTGATTTTCACTGAATGCGTGTACTGAGAGTCAAGGTCTAATAGTCTGGGAAGACAGTGTTTTGCTAAGGGAGAAACATAAACTTTTCCAGAATTGACTGGAAGTTGCACATACCAGTCTATACGTTTGTCTACATTTTGTCATTTTTATACAGTCGTATGCAAAAGTTTAGGCACTGCTGATAATTTCCATGATTTTCATATATAAATAATTGGGTGTTTGGATCAGCAATTTCATTTTGATCTATCAAATAACTGAAGGACACTGTCACGGTGTGGTGGAGTGTTGGAGAAAGGGAGACTAGAGCAGGCAATAGATGGTTGTTGCTTGCATTTAATATATACATACCCAATGCGGAAAATGATGCATACATACATATAATGAAGTTGCAGGTGAACAATTGAAGCGAGTGTGAAACGGGTATACTTATATAGCTTATTATGCTCTCACAGAGGCATAAACACTGACAGCTAACATACAAGTTAAGAGCGTATTAATAAATTTCCAAACTCCAACAACACTCTTTTCACAATTCACGTATACATTGAATATCTCCCAGACAGTCTTCCCACACGTTAACAAGATAACAATGACTCGCGCCACTCTCTGTTCTACTGAGCATAATATTGGGAAGAAAGGAGACCGGCTGGAAGCAATAACTAATTAGGCCCGTCTCTCAATCAACCCATCAAGGCAACAGTAGAACAGGGTGTGGCACGCACTTAACCATAATAACACACATGTACATTCCACTTCAACATAAATCTACAGTGCCATGCACTGGCATAATGAACACAAATCCACAATAAACAATAAATACATCTATATCTATATGAGTCCATGTTACAGACACAGTAATATTTCAGTAGTGAAATGAGATTTATTGGATGATCAGAAAATGTGCAATATGCATCAAGACGAAATTACCGTAATTCCTCAAATAAAGACCGGGGCCTTTATTTACCTCTACTGCAGAAGGTAACCAGCTTTTATTTGAAGCAGGCTTTTGTTAGAGGCAGGCCTTTATTTCTGATTCCCTCTGTTTGATAAGTATAATTGGCTATATTTTTGGGTATCCTTGTTCCAGTTTGCCTTTTATTGCTGTATTACGTTGTTATCGCAATTTCAACACTTCTTGTAACTGTTCCAAATCCAAAACGTAGTTGAAAAAGGTTGTTGAAGATTCAATCGCTTGCACTGAATGGGAGCCATGTTATTTCCAATGTAGTTACTGCCATCTACCTGTACGTTAATACAAACAACACCAAGCTGAGTAAAACGTACAGCCGCATTGACTGAAATACCAGTAGGACAATTATACCTAGCGATACTATTTCCTGCTCCCGCAAGCTGGCATTCCGTAAATGTTTCGTCCAACCCGAGTTGCGACTACCGTAAGTTAGCGTTTCAACCTGGTAGTGAGTAGCGTAACTTGTGCTAAATTAGGTTTGGAACAAAAACCTACGGAGCGGTAGCTCACAGGAGCAGAAGTACCATAATCCAAAAATAGCATGAATATATTGTTGAATCTATTAAAGTGATAGAAATGTACATTACGCTTAACTGGAATGCACATTATACGGAAGGCACCTATAGGAGATTATCCACACGTAATATTACCCCGGCCTTTATTTAAGACCGGCCTTTATTTGTCCGTGTTGACCACGCCCCCGGCCACTATCAGAGGCCCAGTGTTTAATTGACTACCGGTTTTTATTTGAGGAATTACAGTAGACAGGTGCATAAATTTGGGCACCCCAACAGAAATTTCACGTCAATATTTAGTTGAGCCTCCTTTAGCAAAAATAACTGCCTCTAGATGCCACTTCCTATAGCCTGTAATGAGTCTCTGGATTCTGGATGAAGGTATTTTGGACGATTCCTTCTTGCAAAACATCTCCAGTTCAGTTAGGTTTGATGGTTGCCGAGTATTGATATCACCCCACAGATTTTCAATGATATTCAGGTCTGGGAACTGGGATGGCCATTCCAGAACATTGTACTTGTTCCTCTTCATAAAATCCCAGAATAGATTTTGAGCAGTGTTTTGGGTTGTTGTCTTGTTGAAATATCCAGCCCCGGCATAACTTCAACTTTGTGACTGATTCCTCAACATTATTGTCAAGTATCTACTGATATTGAGTGGAATCCATTCGATCCTCAACTTTAACAAGATTCCCAGTACCATCATGCTGTGGGGCTGTGTGGCCAGTGTTGGTACTGGGAATCTTGTTAAAGTTGAGGACACTGGCCACACAGCCCCACAGCATGATGGAACCTCCACCAAATTCTACTGTGGGTAGAATTGTTGAAGTGTTTGTCTTGGAGCGCTATGTTCTTTTGCCACCATGCATAACGCCCCTTGTTATGACCAAATATCTCCCATCTTTGTTTCATCAGTCCACAGCACCTTCTTCCAAAATGAAGCAGTCTGTCCAAATGTGCATTTGCATACCTCAAGCGTCTCTGTTTGTGGCATGTGTGCAGAAAAGGCTTCACTGCATCACTCTCTCGTACAGCTTCTCCTTGCACTGAATTGTTGAATGATGCCGAGTGACACCATCTGTAGCAAGATTATGTTGTAGGTCTTTGGAGGTGGTCTGTGGGCTGTTTTTGACCGTTCTCACCATCCTTCACCATTGTCTCTCCAATATTCTATTTGGCCTACCACTTCTGGCCTTAACAAGAACAGTGCCTGTGGTCTTCTATTTCCTCACTATGTTCCTCACAGTGGACAATGACAGCTTAAACCAATTGTTTGTTTCAATTAATCAGTGCTAGGTAGTTACAGGTATTCAAATCAACAAAATGACAAGGGTGCCCAAATTTATGCACCTGTCTAATTTCATTTTGATATTGCACATTTTCTGTTGATCCAACGAACCTCATTTCACTACCGAAATATTACTGTGTCCTTCAGTTATTTGATAGATCAAAATGAAATTGCTGATCCAAACACCCAATTATAAATTAAAATCATGGATATTGTCAGGGGTGCCTAAACGTTTGCATACAACTGTATGCTATAATCCAGAGCTACAGAAACAATTAGTGTGCACTGTCTTTCTAAAGAGCAAAATATCATATTTTACACATTGACAGTTCTGGTAACCATTCAGTTATTCAGTTGCTAGTTGGATGCTTTCACCGCTAATCTGCAATTTCTACTGCCACCTGCAGTTTATTTGTTTGTTGTTATGAATAGCCTGTTGAATGTTCCATTTGACAGCGTTGGTGGAGTTGATGTTTTGAACAAACCTGCTTGCCTATCCCTCTCTACTTTCTCACACTCGCTCCATATCCGGCTTTTTGGGATGGTGGCTGTATAACCACAACTTCCTCTGCCGGTCCAGTACTGCCTGTTTCACACAATCAAATTTTAAACAAATCTGGCAACAAGCAGAGGGCTTACATAACAGAGGAGAGTGGGGTCGGGTGAACACACTGGTCAGCTCACTTTCTCATGAGGAAGTAGGAACGTCAGGCCACTGCCTTCCAGTGTGGTAAATGTTGCCCCCAGGGACCTGCTGTAAGGGACCACTCTGTCCCTCACCAATGTGTTTTTTCTTAATGATTCAGCCCCATTTGATGAAGACAGACTGGCTGTTCCCTAAAATAGCTCTGGTCAAGCGATAGACCCAGTGTCCATTTGTTAAAGCCTTGTACTCCTAGGCCTGGCAGGAAATAATCACAGTGATTCAATTACACTGTAATATTCATCTCATTGTCAAGGTCCGTCTGGGGACTCTCTGTTTAGACTTCTGCAGCTGAGCTTGGCCGTCTCGACTCTGTTTGCTTTGGAGTTTACTCTCATTGCAGACTTCCAGAAATGTCTTTCCGCGGACAGGACATAGTGTCCAAGGCTGCAGTGCTGCATTGTTGCACAGTGACAGTTCAGCCGTCTCTCCAGTTTAATAGCACACCTCTGAGTTACCGTGTGACCATTGTCAAGATTATTTTATGAAAATAACCTGTATGAAAGTGCTCTTTCTTTCCCATCTCCGTCTTCCTGCACAAATATAGAGGGGCGTAGGAGTAAATGCACAGGGTTGAGGAGTAGAGCTTCATTACTGAGTCTGACCTCACGACACCTTGAAACTGACATAGTCAAGGATGGCAGGTTTCTCTGATGTTTGACAATAGACAGCGCACACAAACAGCTATTATTATCTATGTGTACATCATATAATGTCTGTGTTTATTTTATTATGTTACATAAAACAAGACTCATGCGAATTCCGACAATGGTTCACAGAAGCTGGACATTGTTTTCTGTGAAGGCCACAATAGATGGTCATCTGATTTTGGTCAGTTAGAGTGTTATTTATTTCGGAATAAAGACAAAAAGGTATCTTGGTTCATTTCATTATAAAGCTCTAATACACACATTTTTGTTTTTGTATTTATGTGTCTAAATGTATGTCTCAGTTTAACATGCTTTGTAATTGTTGGTTTAAAGGACAAGCAAAAACATTATTGAAGATAATGTTACCAATTTGGTATCAATAAGAATAGTTAGGCTGTAAAAACACAACTTATTTGATTGTTTTGATGCCTGGTCCATATAGCCTTTTTGTGTGAATAGAGTCATGTGAGAGATGTGCCTGTTACCTTCACATCCCAGGATCCTCTAGCATGTCTCCAGGTGGGTCATGACATTTACCAGCACGTCCCTGTACTGTTTCTGGACTCAGGAAGACATTCCTGAATGAAATGTGCACTCTGAATTACAACTGGGCAAAGATAAATGAGTGGTGGTTCTGAATGTTTTCTGTTTGACGGCTTATTGTGCTTTCTTTTCTGCCTAGTGAATACATACCACACAGTCGTTCATCACTGACATGTCAGAAAATACCAATTTCTCTTTTTTATGTCAAATCAGGCTAGGCGTGATACATGTAACTGCCCTATTAAAGATTACACATAGAGAAGTAGTAGAATGTGAGTGTGGCTGACACAGCAGAGTTTATGAACGCATAAGGGACGATCCCGGTGACTTCTCTCTGTTAGAGCTGTGAAAATTCCAAGTTACCTTCCACTGATGACAACATATCAAGCCAAGCCCATTATCCAGACTGGTTCTCAGATCCAGAGTCCAACAGCACGAGCCGGGATGGTTCTCCACCTGCATGTTTAGGTAATAGATACACTGTTGTCTTCACCTGATTTGCTCCATTTCCTTTAGGCAGGTCATAATATCTTACCAATTATCTATCATTTCATCTTACATGACCATTTAAGTCATTTAGCAGACACTCCATTTCAGCAACTGCTAATCTCTTCATTCTAACAGCTTGTTATTGTGTTCAGTTTTTCCACATCTGTTGTTCTGTCCATAAAGTGAGGATAGTGTGACCTCTCTGTCTGACCGTGTTCCTTTCTCCCCCTGGTAGGCTCCATCGTGCCACCAGTGTCCCCATCAGTGCTCCAGTACCAGTGTGTAACTCCTCTTACCATCCCCCCGGAAACACCCCCTCATTCTGGCTGTGAGCGTCCCGCTACTGGTCACATTGAGGAGAATGTAGCAGGGTTAGTGTTTATATTCTCTCTATTTTACAGGAAGGCTATTGCATGTGTTTAGATGAAGATCCCCCCACACTGAAGAGTTAGAGCTGAGGTGAGACTGTACAGAGATGTCAGTGTTTAGATGGTCACACACCAGCGCCCCAATCATTTACAGTGGCTCTCAGTACCTTCCTAGAAGGAAATGAGAAAATATCCAAAGAATCGCATAGTGTGTTAGGAAAGGCTCACTTCTCCATGTTTTGTACAAGGATGAGCTGCCATT
Organism: Umbra pygmaea; assembly: GCA_016801145.1. NCBI lineage: Eukaryota > Metazoa > Chordata > Actinopteri > Esociformes > Umbridae > Umbra > Umbra pygmaea. The sequence goes on from JACXGM010001626.1 coordinate 37,486, forward strand.
TCGCAAAGCCCAAAACTGTGGAAGTCAAGTGTTCAAAGCAATTATGTTATTTTTAACTGTTTTGTATATGATTTGGTTGACTATGCATGATGAACGGTGTTGATGGCTTCCAGTCTCAGTTTGGAAGATCCTAGGTGCAGTGACTGTTGTCAGTCAGAGGCCAGAGACTTTGGGAGTGGCCTAAGCACATCAGCCGGAGGCTTTGGGAGGATTCAGCAATCAGACCCAAAAGACAACACTTGTAAACCTGAAGAAAGTGAGAAGACCAGCACATTAAAAAAAACTGATATTGGGTTTGATCCAATCCAAGATCACTGCGGGAGATTCCTTTCTCAAACGCTTCCATCTGTTCTAATAACAGACCCTGATAAGGTAAGTTTAGACTAGGCTTAGTCAAACCTCTCCTCTCTGAACCCTGAAATGTTTGACATTTTGTTGAAGCCCTGTACTATTTCACCAGCTAAGATATTCAAGAGCTTGATGATTAGTTGACATGTTGAGTTAGGTGGATTAGCATTTTGGCAAAATGCGGAGGACATCAGTGTTTAAAGGGTTTATGTGTGGCGCTGTGAAAGAATGCGAAGTTTTATGCAAAACTAGGTTGGATCAGGAACAAATCTCAGGCTGGGGAGACTGATCATCGACCTCTCTACCATATTAGGAGCATTCAACCATTTCTATATAGCTTGCTTATTTTCTGGGATATTTTTACAGAACATTAGGAACCAGAGGCTAGACAAAGGTTACACCTAACTCCTGCAGCATCCACAAATTTTTACTGAAAGCAGCTCAGTGCAATTCAGTAATATCTGCAAAAAACGTAAATCCAGAGGTAAATCTGTTTGCTTTTCATCCACATTTGATGAACCATTGCACATTTGTACATTGTTTACTTCCTTTAAGCTAACCTAATTGTTTAGAGAATTTGCTTCACACCTGTATCTCGTTAGTCAGGTGTATTTGTTTGTGTGCACAAAAGAGCTATCATTGTCTAGTCTTGATTCTAGGTTACTCATTTGAAGTATATTAATTTGATGATGTTGAGCTAAATGAGGACCAAAGAAGTGTCATTACAATTCAAACTGGCTGTCATGAGGCAGATAAATCAGAATATATAAAATTTCACTTTCATGGATGACTGAAGAAGACTTTCAAATGTGAACAATACATATCTTTCTGTTTTATCATTTTAGATTTAGTAGAATTGCCCTGTTCATTTTTGGTTATGAAGCAATGTACACTTGCAATCAAATGTATTTAACCCCCATTGCAAATCAGGTTATTGTCAAATTGTGCAGACTTTCAGCTGTTCGCAATTAACAAATCAAACAAAAGCAATTGCAAAAGCTCAACACAATGAATGCTTCAAGTTGTTTCCCCAAATTCAACTGCAAGCGTAACTGATAATGACTTCTCCAGTCTCAAAATGATTTAAACCCTTCATGGCAAGCACCTTTAGTACTTAGTGAAGCACTATTTTGCTGTTATGACCTGCTGCAAACAAGATGCATACCAGACACCACCCTCCTGAGGATTCTTAGCCCATTCTTCATGAGCAATGGACTTCAGTTCACTAATAGTCCTGAGTTTGCGTGCTGCAAGTGCCCCATATAGATTTTGTATGGGGATCCAGTCAGGGGACTGTGATGGCCACTGTCACAAAGAAGTCTTCCAGGACTTCGTCTGCAACAAAATCCTTAGACTTTGAGGTAGTTCTAATGACGCACAAGTGTCAGCTTCCTCACAGATTACATGACATTTTCTACTAGGATTTTTTGATACTTCAGTGAATCCATCTTGCCTTCCACATGCTGCAGGTTTCCTGTGCCAGAGGATGCAAAGCAGCACCAGAGCATCGCAGAGCCAATACAATGCTAGACTGTGGGCAGGGTGTTCTTTTCAGCCTATGCCTCATTCTTCTTCCAGACATAGCGCTGATCCATCATGCTGAAAAGTTCCAGTCTCCAGTTCGCTCCACAGAACAGAATCCCACAACCTCTGTGGCTTCTTCTTTTCTAGTGCTTTTGGGTCAGTAGTGGTGTATATGTTGGAGTTCCATCATGAAACCTTCTGCGTGAAGTACTTGACTTATTGTGCTCACTGAAACCTCAGTTCCTGTTGCCACCAAGTCTTGCTGCAGGGTTTTTTGCAGTCACGCAAGGGTTTTTTACAACCGGTCGTCTCAGAAATCTGGTTGCAGCCATTGATAGCGTCCTTTTTGTGCCCCATCCAGGTAGTGTAACCACCATTCCCTTCACTTTGAACTTGCAAACTATGCTTCCAACAGTGTCTTTGGGAATAGTCAGTGCCTTCACTATCTTTGTTTATTCTGTTCCTTGTAAAGGGCGATGATCTCTTAACCTTTTGGACCAATTCCTTTGACTTAGCCATGTTTTTCACACCTATTCTGTGACACTCAACAAACTTCCAACCAGTTCAGGTATTTCATGTGTTCCAGCTCAAGCACACCTGATGCAACTAATGAAGCCCTTGATTAGTTGCATAAGGTATGTTTGAGACAATAGTAGTTATGCATATTTGTGTTGGTGTGAGTGATTCTATTCAGGGGGTTGAATAATTTTGAATCTGGTGAAGTCATTATGAGTTGCATTTTCAGTTGGATTTGGGGAAACCACTTCATGCATTCGTTGTGATGACCTATTTCAATTGCTTTGGTTTGATTTGTTAATTGCATACAGCTAAAAGACTGAACATTTTGACAATATACTTGATTTGCAATGGGGATTAAATAATTTTGATTGCAACTGTATTTTTGAGACATTTATAAAATGAAGTTGATCTGTACATAGAAGTCCCCATGCTAGAAAATTCTTCAACAAATCCTTCACCCAAACTTAACATCCACAGAGTGACAAGGCCACCCCTTCTCTATTGGCACTCTAATCATGTCCTCTTTCAGCCTGGAGAAATCCATTAAAAAATACTATTAAATGTAGCACACTCTGGAACCAAATAAATTTCATTCCAATATTAGACCAAAGTCATTCCTGTTCCTGATAGCAGGACACCCCTCCTTAACCCCCCTTTATACTACATAAATAAATATGTTAAGCAATGCAGAGACCTGTGATTTATACCTTAAGGCAGGACTTCTCACACCTCACCTGGGGACACCGGCTATCTCACAATTATGTTGTAGCTTTGTACTAGCTCACCTGAATTAAATAGTCAATGACTGGATAATTAGTAAACAAGTTGATTCAGGTAGCCTAGCTTTGGAATTCATCTGTTGCATCGACTATCTAGGGCATTGGGTGAAGTTTGAGAAACACTGCCTTAGTGGGTTTGTACATAGGAAACGTTTCCACCTTTCCTTTTCACCATTTGCTGAGGAAATATGACCTTCCAAGATACATTTTCTAGATACCTACAAATAAAAGGCTTTGTTAGCAAACATCTTTTTGCATTTGAATATTCTAGACCTTCAGTCTGTTAATCCATCCTAAACAGATACCTTTTATATCAACATTCTCAGATTCTCTCTGACATCCTTAAAAAATATACTCATACTTCTCCAGTGATTTATAGGTGCAAACAAACAACAACTAAAAACATCCAATTTGTAGGAATGTTCTATTTAATATAGACAATATGTTAGTCACATATTTAATAATGTCTTTGTGTATTTCCCTGGTTTCGACACAGTTCTTTTTCATTGCTAGGGTAAACGAGAAATTGTGTTATTATTATTAAAAAGCTGAAGTGATTTTTAGGAGTTAAAATGACTGTAATTCAAAATAAACACACTCACACACACTCTTCTGAATTGAGAAAAAAACATAAGCAAGTTATTTTACGCATTTAAGGAGAACACATCCTTCCCAACCCATTGTTTACCACACAAAAACACTCTCTTACATACCCAGGAACAGAGTAAGTGGTTCTTAAGAAAGATGGCTGTGGGGGGGCTCACAGGGTGTCTGATGGAAAGTGAGGCAGGGCCGGATGAGGGAGGATGGCCTGGGCTGGATGAGGGAGGATGGCCTGGGCTGGATGAGGGAGGATGGCCTGGGCTGGATGAGGGAGGATGGCCTGGGCTGGATGAGGGAGGATGGCCTGGGCTGGATGAGGGAGGATGGCCTGGGCTGGATGAGGGAGGATGGCCTGGGCTGGATGGCGTGGGGAATAGGGCCCTGAATGGAACCCTGGCAGAGACCGACAGGCCCAGACAAGAGACTGCCAACAATGCTGTGATTGATGGCATGTCGGATTGAGTCGAATTTTATCTGACTGCTGTGTGGATTTTATTTAATGGAGATATTTCCATACTGAAATAGATTACAGTACATGGTACTGTTTATTTGACTAAACCTTCTCTTTTATAATTTAATTAATCATGAATATGATCACCCTGTGAACCTTTCATCTTATTTTGCCTTTGGTCTACATCCTTGCCCTCCTAATTTGATTTGTTTTTCATTAATGTTTAGATTTCTTTCAACACAAGTACAGTATATCTTGCGTTTCTTTGTTCATTCTTAGAATGAAATAAGTCTGACTTTATTAGCTAAAAGAATGCATTCCTCCGGGATTCCCATTCTCCCAGATTAACTTGGTTCATCCGCCCACGCCTCTGGAGGGAGAAAGGTCATATTTGTTTATGCACATTTCCTGAGGCCACAGGGCTTGCTGGTCAGGCATGACAATAAAACGATGCATCTGATATGTGTGATGTTGTCTACTGAAATATTACAGGAATAAGCTGCTAGAGCGTCAGCTGGAGCTGGAATATTGCAAAGATAATAAATTGCATGACATACATAGAGAATAGCTTCAACGATATTTAAAGTTCTTTTTTTCCCCGTGCATCTGTACGATGCTATTTGTTAATGCATTTAATTTTGTTTCAGGAAGGAGAGGGCCACAGGTTGTACTGCTTTCCCTGGATTCAGACTCAACAGAACCTAGTAGATTCCCCTGCTCAACGCAGTCCATCTAAGAGCCCCTTTGTTTTCCCTCGGACACAGCCTCGTCCAACGCAGCTTCCCAGCATGCCTGTCCTCCCTGAAGAAGAGGAAGACTCCCCTGAGGATCTTGAAAGTTCCTCCAGCTCACCAAGCGCAGTTAGTAGTACCTATCTATTGTTATCAAAATCTTCACTCTAGAGCTGTGGTACATCACCTTCACACTGGTTAACCTACAGTAGCTCATCAATACTGAACCTATACACCTAATCAGTATTGACAAGATACCGGTCTAATGATGTGCACAGAATATGAAAACCCAGCATTATAGTACCATAATGTATTTTACAGTAGAGGAAAGCTAATAGTCTATTTGTGACCCACGACTTCGGTTTAGCACTTTTTTCAAGTAATGGCATAGCTAAATAGCTACATGTTCATTTTAGCTGATATACAAAGCTGTGTGTATTTTGTAAATATGAGAAAATGCACTTTACGGAGCCTAGTAAAATGCCAGAAGCCACAGTGTGTCTGTGTGTTTACATTTGTCTCACAACAGCCCTGAGTTACACAGAGGAACGTGACTGATGAGTTACTAGCATCACATACTCAAATTTAAAACATTTGACTTATTTCAGAGGTGGAGAAAATCTCTTTTAAAGACTGCTTGTTTTTATAGATTTTTCTGTGATTATTGTAACGTTAGTGGTTGTGAGAGAATCAGGCACAGGAGGCAAGGACAAGTTTTTACTGCTGTTCAATTTATTCAACATTCGGCAGAAGCAGTAGTTGTAATTAACCAGTACTCATAACAGGAGTACGGAACAGAGAATCTAAATAGCAGGCTTTAAGGTAACGCAGGTGAAAAGCCTGGAATATCTATCAAAAGTAATTTGGCATGGGTACACGCCTGGAATCAATTTGATAGAAAGATAAATCACGCTGCAACATGCAGGAGTGAAAATACACTGCACAAATGGGCAGGAACTCACTATCCAGGTAATACACACAACAATTTAGCAATTAGTTAATTCTGTCTTGTTTGCAACCTGCCACGACCTTAACCGTGACAATTATGAACATTGTATTTCTTTTTTTGAAACTTGAACATTGCTTTTTTTTAAAGAATTTGTCATTTGGAAGCATTGGTAAACTTTAGATTTTTTCTGTCTTCCAGAATACAAATGGTGTTCAAAACATAACGGATATTGTAGGTTAGGCAGATCTGATGGCTCTCAGATGTCCATTTGCAAGGTTGTCAAACTTTATCGCATCATACATTATTTTTCTATTGTTCCTCCAATTGCAATAAGTTGTAAAACTGTACTTTCATAAAATGTAAAAGTGAAGTTCCCTTTTTTTATGTTAAGCTTAAGACATGGTGGTCGGTCATATATTTTTTGCATCAGTGAGTGAACATACCAATTGTATAAGTTCAGTATGTAGTTTAAGTGCCCCATCATTTTACATACTTTCCTCCGTGGTGCCTGTTAGCTAATATCAATTTTCAGAACAACCCCTTTACAAGGTTTGAAAAATTCTATGCCTTAATAATCATGCTCATATTTCCGATAAAATAATAATTTGGTTGTTCTGTGTATCTCTAATAACAATTAATAGATTTACAGTGCCTATATAAATTCATCATAATCTGTCAAAATCCTTACCTTTTGTCACATTACACCCTGGAAATTAAAATAAATTAAATTTAACTTTTGCCAGCTGTATTTACATATTATAACGCTCGACATCAAAGTGAAAAAGAACATTTACAAAAATTCTGAACAAATATTAAAATGTAAGTGATCAGCCCATTAGAGTAACCATTATAAACTTGCTTAGGTACAACCAGTCACTTCCCAGATCACACATCATGCTAACTGCCACCCACCTGACTTCAGTTGTAGTGGTTTTGATTACTTCATACGAAAACCAGCTGTTCTATGACGAGTCCATTACTAGTAGTTCATTGCAACGCAAAGAAGACATTATGGTTGGGAATGTGCTTTCAAAAGGGCTCTGAGACAATGTTGTGTAAAGGCAAAAGTTAGGAGAAGGATACAAAAAGATTTCAAAGGCTTTAACTATCCCTCTGAGTACCGTTCAGAGCATTATTAAGAAGTGAAAAGCATATGGCACCACCAACACCTTACTTAGATCGAGCCGTCCCTCCAAACTGGATGACTGAGCCAGGAGGACATTGATCAGGGAAGCTACCAAGAGGCCAATGGCAACTTTGATGGACTTACAAGTCCTTATGGATGAGATTGGTCAGTGGCAAAAAAGAAGGATAGGAAGGTGTATGTCCTTGAGTGGCCAAGTCAGAGCCCTGACATAAATCCATTTGAAAATCTGTGAATGGACTTGAAGACAGCAGTCAATCGCCGCTCACCACAAAATTTGACTGAACTCGAACAATTCTGCATGGAAGAATGGGCAAATATTTCCCAATGTAGGTGCTCAAATAAAAAAAGAGACATATTAAAACAGATTGATGGCTGTAAATAAAGCAAAAGTTGGCTCTATGAAGTATTAAATCATGGGACTGAACCTTTCCAACTATGGTATAATAGTTCTTTTTTTTTCACACTGTTGCATTTTAACTTTACTTAAATGTTGTATAGCAGAATGTGTAAATAAAGTAAAAAAACAATTTTTAATGGGTTTTGATTTCAGGCTGTAAGACAAAATAGTGACCATTTTAAAGGGGTATGATGATTTACCAAATGCACTGTAACCTCATCTCTCAAAAAATTTAATTACATCTGGAATTCCATCCAAAAAAGGTTGTTTTCCCAGGGCTATTTTTGACTAAGGAACAAAGCTGTTTTTCATTAGTGAATTATGTAATTAATTCCAGCTTAACCAAGAGCATTATAGTTTCTTCTTCTGTCCAGATGAATATCTTTGGCTTCAGTTTATCTATATTGTTTTTATGTTAAGTAATTTAGGCAGCACTGGCGGTCAGTACAATGTGTCCAGATCATTCAAATTCTTCTGAAGAATGACCTATCTTATGGTTTTTTTCTGTCAACTGGTCAGATCCTACAACCTACTGTTTATTGCATTAAGTACACTTCTACATTTTATAAGTCTCTGAATATGGCTTGCCCAGTCCAAGGTAGCTCACAGAAGACATGCTAGTGACATTCTGCTATATGCTACTGAAAGTCAATGAGACAAAACGTAGAGGTTCTCTGTATTCAGTCAGAAGCTGTATACAGCTGTTCAATTTACACTGTAAAGAAACAACAGATATTTTGATTGAAAGGCTCCTACTAGTAAACTGTCTTCTGTTCCAGTCATAAACAAAGCCTAGATAAGACTACTCAGGAGAATACACCAAAACATTTGTAATCTAATCTGGGGGTATGGCCACCATATAAACTATCCTTTAAATTAAATAATAGTTCAGGTCTTCCAGCAAGGAATTATAGGGATATAATTTATTTGCATTCTCTTCCTGAAAAATGATCTAAAAAACTCAGTGAACTAGCATTTAATGTTTTCCTGTTTATTTGCATGCTTTTCTCTTGCGATACAAATCTAAATGAAAGAGGGACATAAGCTTGTCTGTAATCGTTGTTACAGATCATATCATTAAAGTGTTCTTTCTGTCCCTCTTCGGATCGTGAGGTGCAGTGAGTTAAGGTTGTTTTTTGTACAGTAGAGACGTTGTTAAGAGGTTCTAATGTTCAGGGGTTCAGGTGGTTGACACTGTGTAGCTGAGCTTATAATGTGTCTCTTCCTGGAAACCAGGGATCACCTGCTAATCAACAGAGCTAAGCACTTCTCTGAAATACCCACACTGAAAAAAGGACCACCTTTGTTTTGTTTTCCTTGAAATTTCATTGAAATGGTATTGCTTTGGAAATTGACGTATCTTTCTTACACTCTACAATCCTCAACATTCCCCGTACAGTCCCAGCCATGGCAGGTTGAAGTATCTCTTTGCCTCTGTTGTTATATATTCAAAGTCCTTTGCGCCTAAATTTGCAATTTGTACAAATCTAACAGTACATTTTATGAGAGGCAAGTGTGCAATAGATCATTTAGCGGTGCAGTTAAAAATATTCACAAACCCTAGGCAATACACATCACTAATGGCTTATATCAATACATTTGCAGACTTCTTAAGGTTACTTTCATTACTAAAGTTAAACCTCTAGTAAGTTTAAACCTTTTGTTTCTCTTTTTTCCTAGTATACACCAGTGATAGGTAGAGCAGTCACCATGACTACGGCTGCTCCTACCATTGTCTACCCAAAGCAAGCAACCGTTACCGTGGTTCATGCAGACAGTCATCCTCTGGAACAAAGCAGGTAAACATTTTAGATTATTATAATGTAAAATATCGTTTTTATGCATTAATATGATACTATATATTATTTATAGTATATTATTTTATCCTTAGCACAGGACTGTGAAACAAGGCTCATAAGAAATGCACATCGTTAAAATTGACTAAATTTATGTAAGCCATTTTTTATTTCTCTAGAAAAGAAAAAAACATCCTTTTTCAGAAGTGTTTAGAGTAGCTGAGTGTAAATAAAGCCGGTTGTAAGATTATGGCCACTGGTGTTTTTAATGTGTATTCTTACAGACCACACAGTCCGAGACCTCGGATCACCCGAAGCTCACTGACGGGACCCATCACTACAGTTGGTGGGGACAGTAAAATGTTAAAATGTTAAATACAAGTTGTTGCACCTTTTCACCAGACGACTTTGTGATTTTTCTCCTCATGACATTGTTTGGCTAAGTAGTATTGACCGTACATGTGCCCTATTCAGACAGCATAGGCAATGTGATAGACCTGGTGAAGGACCCACTGCCCGAGTTGCTGCTCTCTGAGCAGGACCGCCAGAAGAATATGGAGCTCTTGGAGGAAGCCAAGAAAGTCAGCGACCGCTTCCTGACTCGCCGTGGCAGAAAGTCCATCAGCAGCCTCTCTGAGTCCCCCCCAGGTGAGTCCAGACTTTTAAGAGCTATAAAGTAAAATACTCAGCTGGGTTCAGCTGTGTTTACTAGTTTTGGGAAGTTCCTAATTAAGACATAATCTACCAGGTAAAGGGAGTTCGTATAGGTGTTAATTAGGAGCTTCTCAACATTGGCTAACATAGCCCTCCGGGTGAGACACAATAGACTCTCGTAACTTAATTTCAGTGTTGTCATCCCTCATGTTAACAGAATGCAGTGCAGTCAGTGCATCTGGAAACCATTGATGATGTTTTATTTCTAGGTCTCTCACCCAACCACACACCATCGTCCTCACCAGTACCTTCCAGAAGCAGTTCTCTTACCTCAGCCCCTCAGATAGGTACGTCCATATTTCTGTCTGTGACAGAAGATTCAACCTTACAAAAAACCTGGCTGCTAGTAATACAGTTTTTTGTTTCCGCAGCAACTGAGGTGAATCATTCCCCTTCATCGCCTTTAAGCCTGGTAAGGCCAGTATGCACTGCATTTTATTCTTCTGATGCACTCCAAAAGATGTGCTAACAATATTGTGGATGTGTTTTGTGTTTCTCTCTGTCAGCGACTGGAGGTTCCGTCTGTGAGGGAGCAGGCTAAAATTAGTACACAAGAACAGGAGGTCAGCCCTCTAATGAGCACTCACTTAAGTCACATCACTGAACAGTTAGTCAGACATAAAACGCATGGATTTACAGTCCACATCATATATCCTTAAATAAAAGAATGAATTTACTGTATACATTTTTGCATTCTTGCTCCCACTCTCTAAGATTAGTTTCTCATTAACTGACCTTAAAAGAAATATTCATTGCGTTTTTTAGAGTACCAGGAGGCTTGCGGACTGGAAGCCCAATGAGAAGCGTAAGGTGTCCTCAGGCACCCTGGCTCCTCGCCATTCAGGTCCACCACCCCCCAGGGAGCCTATTGGGGGCCAGAAGGAGAACTGTGACCCCAGAACAGCAGTGAAGAAAAGCCCTGCAGAGGGTCTGGTCCGACCCCCCAACCAGGCCCCTGCGACTGGGGTAGCCAAGCCTGTCCCTCGGCCCCCCACCCAGCAGGCCCCCTGCACGGCAGAGATCAAGACCATTGGGGCCTTTCCTCCACTCATGAGGGCCGTGTCCTGGGACAATGTTGGAACCCTTACCGCCCGGAACGAAGCACCAAGCCTTCCCCCCACGAGTGAAGAAACATTCTCCTTCCCGGACAAGACCCGGGATGCCCTGCTCAAGACATCTGGGTACAAGGACTTCCCTGTACAGCCTGTCAACGTGCAGAAACTGTCCAAAATAAGAGAGGTATAGTTGAAACCTTTCATCTACTGGGGCTCATCTTCTAGAATTTTATGTGATGGCATTTATGTGACATTTATTGCTGATTTTCATGGGTTTAAGAGCCTTTTTGCTAAAGCTGAACTCAAGGGAGATTTTTTTTTTGTAACTGCGGTTTTACAACCAAACTTTATGAAAGCTTCTGCATGTTCCTAAAATCCACCGTTTTCTTCTGCGTTTAGGAGCACAAACTGATGCGCAACCAAACCATTGTGGGGTCAATGTTGCCAGAATTGAGTGAAACCACTGAACAGGAAAGAGGTAAATTGAATCCCGCCGTTTGACCTAGAGACGAGGCCGTGTTGTGTAACAGGTCACAGGAGCGGATAGAAGACTTCAATCTAGTTAAGTGGGAGTCAAGGCCCCCAGTCTACTGTCTACGTCACAGGATGCTAATCCTTATATCAGGAGAGACACAGAAAAGACACAGAACACTTTTTTGGCAAACAAATTGGTTGTTTTAAGTTTGCACCAGCAGATGGTGTGAGTGCCAACTTAAAATCCCATTGGTTTTCTAAACAGTGGTTGCAGGTCAGACATTTCTCAGGCCTTTTTAAGTAGCTCTGAGGTTATGGATCAGAACATGCAGAGCCCATGTCTTTGTGGATGTACTCCAAACTTAGTTTGGTTGTGGATTTTTAAATGTTGTCGGGAGAAATTATTAATGCTCTTTTGTGAACGAAATCAAAAAATAAGTCAAGTTGATTTGGTTTTGTGTCTAGCAATAGCACTATGAATACAAATGGTACTATACTATAATAATATAATATGCATTGGCCGGTCTGTCTGCCCACCTTGACTGCCTGTTATTGTGTTAGATATCCAACCTAAATACACTGCCTGTTTGTGTCCTGCTTTTGATTTAATTAATAGTGTACTGTTACAAGTTACAACATACATAGTTGTTTTAGACAACAACATGACAAACGTGTGTAGAATATGTGGATAAAGAAAGAGGTAGACTGTTTTTTCATTCATTTCATTTTCTGAATGTTTGTTGAAAACACAGCAGAATCTTCCAAATATTTAGCACCAGAGAGTTAAAGTAGAACTGACAGCATAACACAATTAAATTATATATTAGAATACATAACCAGTCAAAAGTTTTAGAACACCCTAATTTTTCCAGATTTATTGACATTTAAGGAGTTCAAGTTGTGAATAAGTGAATAACTTAAATTGGTACAAAAGTTAAGCGGTAAACTAACAAACGTTAAAAAAGCTTAGATTACCAAAAACCGAAAAAGAAATTCTGAGTAATGAAAAAGGCCTTTTTAGGGAACAAGTAATGGGTAACTGACTGAAGTTCTGCAGCAATGGAAGGAACTTAAGCCCTAATGCTAACAATTCCTACAAGTGTACCAACGTTTGTTGATTACTTACTGTACAAATACTCAGTCTGAATGAAAGCAGTGTTGTAATAGGCTGTGTGATTACACCCACTTAAGAGTTATTTGGACAGTATTGAACAAAGGAAGACAGACTGGCCATTATAAACCTTAAAAGTACAGGATTGTCCCATTCCTTTAGAGAAAGCCGAGGTGTCAGTGAGTACAGTTGCCTACACCATCAAAAGGCACTGGAGGAAACTGACAGGAAGAGACCTGGCAGAACTGAAGCACAACAGAATCAGAAGACAAGTTCCTGAGAGTCGACAGCTTGCATGATAGGCGTCTCACAGGAGATCATCTTCAAGCACCACTTAATAAACTTTAAAATAAGCAAGTCTCAGTTTCAACAGTTAAGAGAAGGCTTCGAGATGCAGATTTGACAGGTCAGGTGACAGTAAGAAAGCCATTGCTAAGAAAGAGGCTTGCCTAGGCCATGAAGCACCATCTGTAGACTACTGAAGTCTGGAAGAAGGTTTTATGGGCAAGTCTTCTTTTTAACATGTAAGTGTATTGTACACCAACAAGTAGGCGAAAGGTGGGTTCCTCAATGTGTGACACCAACTGTCAAACCTGGAGGAGGAAGGGTGCTGGTCTGGGGCTCTTTTGCTGGATACAGAGTCTGTGACTTGCACAGAATGAGTGGCACCCTGAACCAAACAGCTAGCACAGCATTTTGCAGCACAATGTAATACCCTCTGGTGTAATGCCTTACGTCCCACATACTCAAATCTGGCCCTCGAATCCAGTTTTTCATTACAACTCTCTAATCCAGCATTTATTTAGACTTATGACACCAGGTGGGTGCAATTAATGATGAGGTAGAACAGAAAACCAGCAGGCTCCGGCTCACATAGGGTAAGATTTGAGTATCCCTGCCTTACGTCATGGAATTCTGAGGCAAATAACCTATTTTCAAACCTCATAAAGCTGGTTATGGAGCATAATATAAATATTTGATATATTTTACATAAATTATGATTGGCTGTTTGCTTCCAATCTGCAAAATAGTTAAAATGCTGTCAGTAGGGTGTCCGTTTGGCGTAGTGGGCTGTGTCGCTTCATTGCAGGACAGTCTACATCATAATGGTCATGAGGACATTCCTGACCATTGGTTCTCTGATTTTCCCCAGGTCTCCTGCAAGAGGCAGCGCAAAACTGGCATAGCGCTGGCTGGGATTTAAGTTAGATAAATTAGATTATCTATCCTGCCACTTCGCTCTCCAGTGACTCTTTGTGTTCAGATTAGGTGCCTGTAAATTCAGCCGTGGAAGTATAGTCGGTAAATGTAATCATCCCGTGCATGATCCGACTAAAGACATTTGTATTGGGCGAACAGTGCGAAATGAATTGGCGGCTCAAGCGTCATGTGGTTGGAAGAACCATGTGCACGCCCCTCATCATCCCACAGAACTGTCCCAAGGAGATGCAGAGCTGCCGAGTCGACCAGGCATGATTAAAGAGGGAATTGGGAAGGGAGGAAAATCAGGGAAAATAAATAAATAAATAAAATAAATGCTGTCATTAGCACTTTAAGATCTGAAAATTGAATTCACTTTGTTTTCAAAGATGTGAAAGAACATTGGTTTAACAGTTTATGATTCCATATAAGTAGGTTAATTATACAATTATATTTAAATAATGTTTCCTAAATGGTTTTCTGTAATATAGCCCAGATAGACATATTGTGAGATTTAATGATCCTTTATGTGTGTGTGTGTGTGTGTGTATGTGTGTGTGTGTGTGTGTGTGTGTGTGTGTGTGTGTGTGTGTGTGTGTGTGTGTATGTGTACGCATACTCGGGTGTGTGTGTGGGGCCAGGTCCTTCTCCTTTGCCCTCTCCATCGTCTCCTAGTGATGAGAAGTCCGATGCCATGCCCAACATCTCAGACATCATGCTGAGGAAACTTAAACTGCACAGAGGGCTACCAGGCTGGTGGGCATCACCCTATTTACACTCACATAGTATTATCTTTTACAACTTCTTATGAAAATATTTACTAACATGCTTTCATATCCTTTGCTTCTACTGCAGTGCACCTCCACTTACGGAAAAAGAAGTTGAGGTTAGTATCTACTATGATAAGTGTTTTCGGTTTGCATGTAACGACCCTCATTATGCTACCGTGGAAGTGTGGTGCTATTTTGAGCCTTGTTAGTGGTATAAAATAGCGATTTCTTTTTACTTCATCCATGTCTTCACAATTTGGTTATAAGGTAATTATTAGTTTGCACTGAAACTGGGGACATTCGATTAGCATGAAAATATATCCCATAAAATGTTCGACTCCGTACCCATGTGTTATTAACCCCTAGGTTCATTTTGCGGCAGAATTGTCCTTTAAAATGTAACCTTTACACCCTAAAATGAAAATGGTTGCTGCCGGATTGTTCAGGGTTCCTTCAAATTTAAACTGTATGAGTACCCACAACTGTATCTGAAACTGTATGACTAGCCACAACTGTATCTGAAACTGTATGAGTACCCACAGCTGTATCTGAAACTGTATGAGTATCCACAGGTGTATCTGACACTGTATGAGTACCCACAGCTGTATCTGAATCTGTGGGTATTCAAGTGTATCTGAATCTGTATGAGCACCCACAGCTGTATCTGAATCTGTATGAGCACCCACAGCTGTATCTGAATCTGTATGAGAACCCACAGCTGTATCTGAATCTGTATGAGTACCCACAGCTGTATCTGAATCTGTATGAGTACCCACATCTGTATCTGAATCTGTATGAGTACCCACAGCTGTATCTGAATCTGTATGAGTACCCACAGCTGTATCTGAATCTGTATGAGTATCCACAGCTGTATCTGAATCTGTATGAGTACCCACA